>JAPYZM010000138.1:0-80417 GCA_030522845.1 Psyttalia concolor
AATCAGAAAAAAAAAACCGAGTGGACACGTCGGGCTCTCGAGGGTCTTGTTGCACCTCGTGAAGTATTACATTTTCCTCGTAGCAGGTGCCACTTGCATTCCCTCGCGAACTAATCTCTTGAAAAGTTTTACCAAAGACCCCTTGGACCCCTACATCAGCTGTTCCATTTGGAGTGGAGAGTAACGGTCTTTACTTCTCGACGAGAAATTACCGGGTAACCCCGAGAGAGTCTCTCGTCATTCTCGAGCCATTATTTAACACGTAAAAACAGGATCAAATGAATTAATAGTCAGAGTATCAAAGGTTATGGTTATGTCACTTGCATAATATGGCGTCTTCCGAGGTATCAGACGATGGACAGGATTGGAAGACCATCGAGTACAGAATATACAAGTGCTCGAGTTATTCACCAACTTATGTACCCGAGTAAGTCCTCTTGATGGAGATTTCGCTGGTTTTCAGGTGCCAGGGGATCATTCCCAACCTGACGACGACGTCCCGTCGTAAACAAGATTGAATTGTCCGTTGTTCCTTGACGGAGACAAAAAGTAGAATTCAATGAAATTGTTCTTCAACAACACTCCATTTATTTGTTTGGTGAATCATTGTCACTTTTTTTTTTTTATTAAAGGAACATTCTCGTCGACAAACCGTTGGATCAGTCCTCTCGCTGGTCATCGGACAATGACAACCATCCCCAGTACCTGGCGTTGAAGCTCCAGAGGCCGGCAATAGTTCGTTCCATAACATTCGGAAAATTCGAGAAAACCCACGTCTGCAACATGAAAAAATTTAAGATCTACGGAGGAATGGAGTACGACAATTTGATGGAACTATTGAAAGGTGGCCTGAAGAACGACTCGATATCGGAGACCTTCGAGTTGAAGCACAAAATCGGGAGAAATGACATATACTACCCCATCAGATACATCAAGATAATGCCCCTGCAGTCCTGGGGGCCCAGTTTCAACTACTCCATCTGGCACGTTCGTCTCACAGGAATGGACGATCCTCTGGTGATAAAGCCGTGCATCAAGTACGTGGACCAGTACATCCAGAACGAGATTTTCAGACTCTGCATGAAACACTTTCGTCGGTTGGAGCAACCCCAGGTATTGTTATCTGAGCGAATTGTCAACATGATTAAGTAAATTGAATTGTTCAATAGAATTCTCGAGTGGTATTTTAATGGATTTCCTGGACAAACAAATAAACAAATGTTAATTTTTAGTTGGTGTCGACCCTGGAGACGCTGGCAGACGTAAAACTCGAGGACCAACGTCTCTCAATCCTCTACGACATTCTGGTGAACCGTGGCGACCACCACGAGGCGGAACTCTTCATCACAAACGCCATAGGCATCGGCCTCCTCGACGACTACATAAACAGTCAGCCCTACCGAGCAGTCTGGAAGAAGATGTCGTGTGATGAGCCTCGTCCTGGGAAGCGTGGAGGTCACCAGATGGTGCTGGACGCTGCAGCCGAGAGTCTCTACCTCTTCGGTGGTTGGGACGGCACTCAGGACCTGGCGGACCTCTGGCATTACAACATAAAAACCGAAAAATGGTCGCTGATCTGCAAGGACACAGAGTTATCAGCAGGTCCCAGTGCTCGTTCCTGTCACAAGATGTGTCTCGACCCTGAGAAACGACAGCTTTTCACTCTGGGAAGATACCTGGACACTCAGTACCGCACACCGGATAACCTGAAGAGTGATTTCTTCGTCTACGACATAGAATCCAACAAGTGGACGCAGATATCAGAGGACACTGGAGCTGTGGGTGGGCCCAGGCTGATATTCGACCACCAGATGTGCATGGACGTCACCAACCGAATGATCTACGTATTCGGGGGTCGGGTGCTGGTGCCCTCTGGTACCACTGAAGATGGCGGACCCATTACATCAGCTGAGCCCATCTTCTCGGGACTGTACTCGTACCACGTGCCCACCAGCACCTGGAACATCCTCGCCTGTGATATCGCCAGACCCAGTCCCTTCAGTGTTCCAATTATCAGGTCACGTGTGGGCCACTCTATGCTGTTCAATCCAGTCGACCGCAAGCTCTACATCTCAGCTGGGCAGAGAAGCAAAGAATACCTCAATGATTTCTTCACTTACGAGGTCGACAGCAACATGGTGGAGCACATCAGTGTGACGGACTTTGGAGGACAGGACTCGAGTCACATACCAGCAGCTGGCTACACCCAACGAGCCACCATTGATCCCACTCTGGGTGAGATTTATGTGCTCTCTGGGCTCAGCAAGGACAAGGACAAGCGAGAGGAGAATGTGCAGAATTCATTTTGGGTTTATAAGATTAAGAAGAACAGCTGGACATGTGTCTATCGGAATGAGAACGGAGGGGAGAAGTACTGGAGTAAAATGCAGGATTACGAGCCCTGTCCACGCTTTGCTCATCAGCTGGTCTACGATACTGATAAAAAGGTTCACTATCTCTTCGGGGGCAATCCTGGCAGGTCTTGTCTACCCAAACTCAGGCTCGACGACTTCTGGCAGCTGAGACTCTGCAAACCCAGCCAGGAGCAGATACTCAAGCGTTGCAAACTCATCATTCGGAAGTATAAGTTCAAGGAGTTGGCTCTTGGAAGCAGTATTGAGGCCCTGGAGTATCTCCAGAGGGATATCTTTGAGATTATCGATCATGAGGATGAGGAGCAGACGAGGGAGTTTCAGGCACTCACTTCGGTATTGTTCAGGGAGCAGGAGAGGATCACGGATCTCCGGGGGGGTGAGGTCACTGGACTCGAGGAGTCGGTGGAGAGGGAGCTTCATCATAGGCGGGCGGAGCTCTTCGACAGGCTCATGGAGTTCTTCCCCGAGACTCTCACACAACCCAGGACCAATCTCGTCGATCTTCTGCTGTTGTGACACAGGCGGTGAAGGACTTAGGCCTCTTCAGGGCTTCTTTTTTCATTTTTTTTTTGTCTCGTGCATTTTTGGTGGATTGACCCTCAGGTGGACATACTCATTTCAATCGACTCATCAAAAGATACCCTGGGGGATGATTATTCTCTGTTTTATCCTGTTTTTAATGCTACTAGTCTGGACTGCAGTGTCTCAGGGTTGAGATGATTTCATCGGGGAAATGAGGGTTCTATCGAATGTATCTTTTTTTATTGATTGTCTCACGTGTTGATCTGTATATAGTGTACCTTATTAATGATATCTACAGAGATATTTCATAGAAAAAAAAATCTACTGAAATTCCAACTGATTTTTTTTTTGGAGCAATTTCATTGAAAGTTCAGCTTTGTTCACGTTTTTCCATAGAATTTTTTTAATCAATATAATTATGTAAATTAATTCAAAGGCAATGATTGTTCAATGCAATTGACAGACCCAAAATCACTGGAACTTCGTTGGAGTTCATTTCTTTTTATGAAATTCTTTGGGAGTAGATTTTTTTTAGTCTCACTTGGCGATATTATCTTGACGTATTACAGGACACGAGTGATAGAATTTATAATAAGCTGGAAGATTGATAATTCTCTGTGATATGTCGAGATACAGCAGACTCGAAGTCATTGTTATAGTTAGCCGCAGTTAGTGAGAATGAATCATGACAAAGTATTCTGACATAGTCAGGATTTCCAATGTTGTTAATATTATCCTAGATATTATTCAATTGGACGAGATATTTCAGCAGTTTTTTCTTTGTTCAGTCGTCAGTGGCGTTTTATGTTATTCCCCTCTTGCAGACAATTGAAATATTCCGGTGATTATTATTTGTAGATTACGGACAATTCAGTTTTTTAACGCCCACGAATTTATCGAGTGTGAATGGACATGTTTGTTGAGCTTCTTGCGAATATTCGCGTGCTTCCGATGATCTCCACGCTCGTGCAACTATTCAGTTATGATAATTAATTTGTTAAGGTCATTGTCGTTAGGCAAAAGTGTACATATTGTTCATTATGCGCTGTTGAATAATATCTATCGCCATTACTTGGATATGAAATTTTGTAATAAAACATTCTTCATCAAATTAATTTTGCTGTTGTTATTTGTGTCCCTGGAATTGTCAAGGGTAATTAAAAATTGATCAGTGTTAGGGGGAATTGTTTTCCTGTTTGATATCTTTGGACACCTGGTATTTTATTGGTTAGGGGACGTGAAAATGGCGGGATCGAGCTGTCATGTGGCGTTGGGGATCATGTCTGTACCAATTTGTTCGTCAGAATAAAAATAGAAATAAAAAATAAGCCGACAATGGGGATTGCAGCACTTGATAAAGGCACCATTAAGCAGATAACAACGACCCAAGTGATAACGAGTGTCTACAGTGTTGTCAAAGAGTTAATTGAGAATGCTCTGGACGGGGGTGCGAATCATGTTGATGTTTACCTGGAGGATAAAGGCCTGACGTTCATTGAAGTTAAGGACAATGGACAGGGGGTATCAAAAGCAGACTCTGTCTACATGGCTCTGCCCTCTTACACATCAAAAATATCAAGCATAAGTGATCTGGAGTCCCTGGAGACCTATGGATTCAGGGGAGAAGCTCTGAATGCCATCTGCAAGGTGTCTGACGTCAAGATTATCACGAGAACTGTCGAGGATGATCATGCCCGTTGCTACACCCTTTCACACGAAGGAAATATCGAAAAAGCTGAGTTTTGTAATCGAACTATTGGGACAACTGTCCAGGCGAGGTCTCTCTTCAAAAATTTTCCAGTTCGTCGACAGGTGATAAGCAGCAAGAGAAATGCAAATGAAGATGTCAAATCGATAGAGAATCTTCTGCAAGATTTTGCATTCTGTCGGCCAGCTTTGCGAGTCACTTATCGAGTCGATGATACTGTGGTCTTCTCCAAGATTCCTGCAGAGACTGAGGACCAGAACCTCGCCAATATTTTTGGGAGAAAATTTGCAGCTCAATATAAAGCCCTCCACTTCAGTGACTCAGGCCTGAAGGTGACATTGACAATTCCCAAAAAAGAGTTGACTGATCTGTCAGTCATCAGTCAAATTCATTATCAACATATTTTTGTGAACGGGAGACCGGTGATCCTCAAGGAGTTTGAAAAGACAATCATCAAGCTCCTCTCCCTCCACTTCGTCGACCTGATTTCCCCGAGGAAAAAGCCAGGATTCTTCCTGACTCTCACTGTACCCCCATCAGCCGTTGACGTGAATCTGGAGCCGAATAAATCAGCTGTTCTCTTGGTCAACAGTTCCTCGATACAGACCGCCATAACTGACTTGCTATCCACTTACTACGAAGTGACCCTGGAGCCCCCAGAGCCCTCCCAAAATTCTACGCACTCCCAGTCGATTCTCAACGACTCCCTCTCCCCCGAGACTGACCCCAGATCACCCTCTCCTAAAAAACGAAGAATCGAGAGGCCAGGAGAGTTAATTTCAAGTGATGAAAATAAGGAGAATACGACTTTAAACGGGGGAATCTCTGACGATGTCACTCCCCCTGGAACTTCTCCAGAAGTCAATCCCAATGGAATTTCCCTCGGTCCTCTCCCAGAACCGGCTCCCCCCGAAGAAGAGCCAATGACACAATTACCAGAAGTAAATCTAGGAGAGGATTTTAGCACTCAGGAGATCAACGCCCTTCCCACCCTAAATGACGAGGAAGTTGAGGAGGTGGAGAGAATCCTGGGATCACTAACTCCCCCGGAGGATGCCTCCAACCTCCAGATCACGGCGTCCCAGTGGAGTAAGGGTCAAGTCCCCTTCAATTTTCCAGGTAAAACCGACGTCGCCATCATGAACTTGGCCTCTCCCACTCCAATTACGTCGACAAAGGTCAGTTCCTCTAGCAATCCAGAGGCCAACAGAAGTGGCTTCCTCAAGTTCTCTAAAGAAATGAGGCCGAAACTCATTCGAAGTCATCCCGAGATGAATCTCGTGCAGATCGCGAAACTGCTGGGCGAAAAGTGGAAGGGATTGACTCCAGAGGAGCGAGAGAATTATCGAGAGGCTGGGATGCAGGAGGAGGCGCTCTCGAGGACGAGAGCTTCCCCGGGGGCACCGAGACTCCCAAAGGCCAAGAACTCTGTGGGGAATAAAAAGCGGTTGTTAAATCTCCTGGAGAAGATGAAGGAGCAAACGCCGAAGGACAAGGGCACTTCCCCGGGGAGGACTATCGTTCCATGGGATGTTACCATGCAGACTTTGGGGAAGGCTTTCAGGGACAGAGAGACCACTGGAGTGAATCAGCTGATTGTTGGAGCCGTGGGTGACGTGTGGATTGCCAGAACTAATATGCAGCTTTGGTGTCTCGACGTGGAGAAGATGTTTCAGGGCCTGGAGCTCAAGGATTATGAGTGTGAAAAGGTACTTTAGTCTCGTAGATTTTTTTTTCGAGTCAATCCGTTAATTGTTTATTCATTTATTCATAATGAGGTCGGCTATCAAAGCCAATAGGATATGCAGATAAATTTTTTTAATGATGACTGAGAGAATAAATCGTGTAGATTCCAGAGTTCATCGAGCAGTGTCTCCAACAGTGGCTCAAGGAGAAGGACTCGATGGACTTGATGCATCCGATATTTGATTTTTCGTCATTGAAAGAGAATGATCATTGACACAACAAAAATCAACGTCTGTCTGACACTGCGCAATGGTCAGTGTACATTAAATAATTAATAAAGTTAATTTGTCGGGCAGTTCAATGGATTAATCGTCCTTGAAATATGCACAAAACAATTCAATAGGAAAAGCTGGCACTTCCTTGGAGAATCAATTTGCTGTCTAATAAAATTCCAGGGAGTGCATACGCATAAACTGAAAATACTTTCATCATTCACGATTACCACGAAATCCCCTCCTCCTCAAGCGTCAACAGCATCAAAATATTTGTCTCCACGTGTCGCTACAAGACAAAGTAATTCGCAGGCACGTGCATGTAATCGGTTCAATAACACTGCGCTACAGTGATAAACTGGTCGCTAGACGACCCAAAAAACATCTAACAATGCGATCAGGAGATTCTGTTGATCTCTGCAGGGACACGTCACCCAAATCGCGCGACTTTTATTGACAAACTGTGGAGTAGGCGATCTATAAAGAGAGGGAATGACTTCCGCAGTCTCTCAGTAAACCAATAACACTTGAGAACGTAAGATCGCACCAGATATCGAGCCTCCACCAACAGACTTGCCCTTGAGACAGTCTTTATCGTTGAATAAAACAATTGTGAATATAAACAAAGGTTCATTGATATCGTGAGACTACTTGTGGGAGGCTGTGGGCTTGGGTCCACTGGGAGAGGAATTATTTTTTTCTGCGAGAGGAAAATGGTCCTCAGTAAACATGTGAAAAATTGCCGGAGGGGGGTCTCCCTCAGTAGGTGAGTACCATTGCAATTCGCAGGTCATCCCGTCCATAGGCTCCAATTGAATCATAAAATCAAATTCACAAAGTGTTATTTAATTAATTGACACAATCAAGGGAATTAATTCAGCATCAATTGTTGTCGGAGTTTTTTTTGGGGGGAGCAAGCTCATCTGGGAATACAAACAAAGTCCATCGAACTCTCTCGAACAGCTGATTCTGACATTCAGTGGCACTGCTCGTGGAGATCGTGTGTAATTAATTGAGTGGCGAGGGTAATGTTAATTGGGGAGTAATTGTGGAATTGATATTTTGGTGTTGATTGATGGAAAACAAACTCTGGGATTAGGAGATCTCTTGTGAGTAGTTTGAGTTGTGTGGATGGTTTCTTGGGGTCTTGGGGGAGGATTGATCGTGGAGAGGAGGTTATGAAGAGTTGCATTTGTGAATTGGGTATTTTTGATGCTGACAGGATGATAATATAGCAGTTGGGATTGCACAAGTGGCTGTAATAGAGTGAAGATTTAATTAGTTGAGATTTTTGTTGGGAGGAGTTGGATGGACGAGTGAAGATCGAGGTGAAAATATTGAAGAGTTACAATCATTACACTCGTTAATTTCCATTGAACCATCCAATCGAATTATTCATTGATTTCCCTGGCATTATTTATCCAATTTTTTCCCCAGACGTCTGACAGAGAGTGCAACTGGTAGGAATGCCCCCGAAAACCTGAAGACAATGGCGGACAAGCTGTCGAACTCCGTGAACCTGTTGTCGAAATCTAAGAATACGATGGCCCTCCAGAGTCAATGGAAGTTGCTGTCCCACCTGAAGGGTTACCTGGCAAAGCCGGAGTACAAGAATTTCCAGTTAATCCTCAACAAGTACTGGATGGATACGGTCCAGAGGTTGACGTACCCCGAGAGCATCCGAGCCTTTTCCATGGGGGACAGGTCCAACGAGAAGAAAAGCCCCGATAGCTCCGAGGAAAAATCCCCAGCAACTGATGAATTGAAACTGAGGAAAGACCTGGAGACGACAGTCGTTAAATCCGTTCAGCTGTCCAAGAGCAAGGAGAGGGATGAGCCAGTCGCCCAGAGTCAGTCTCTGACAGCAGACCAGATGATACAGAACACGAAAGAGCAGATCATGGCTTTTCCCCAGGCAGTCAGTGAATTCTGGGACCGATTGAACTCCAAGAAACCGACTCCTTTGATCACTGTACCAAAGTGGAAGGCCAATCTCAACAGCAGCGCCACCAAAAATAGTATCGTCTCCCGGACGAAGCATGTGTTGAACAGCATCACTACTGCGGAGTCCAGTACCTCCCAAGTCAGGAGAATTGAGGATCTGCTGACGCATATTGAGCAGTACCCGGAGGCCAGACATCTGGCGCTCAAGGAGGGGGCTGTCACGATTCTCCTGAGGCTTAGGCAGCACTCGCGGAACCAGAGAATCACTGAGTCCGTCAGGGAGGCCCTCGCTGTCTTGGGGCATGTGGATCCTGTCCCCAGGAAGGGCATTAGAATTCTTTCCATCGATGGAGGCGGCATGAGGGGACTTCTTGTCATTGAGATGCTGAAGAAACTCGAAGAACTCACTGGACAGAGGGTACACGAGATGTTTGATTACATGTGTGGAGTCAGCACTGGCGCTATTTTGTCAGCTGTTCTTGGTGAGTTTATTCTGTATAAAAATGCGCTTTCAAATGATTTCTTTGGTTTCTATTTTCATTCAGAGAGTTTTGTTGCAATTAAACGCAAGAAATAATGATAAATAAATAAGAGAGAGGTTTAGAATGTTTTTGGGAATATTGTGAATTGATATTTAACATTTTGGAGATGAAAATAAAAGAACCTCTGGAACTGTTTATCTGTTTGACTCGCAGCTACCATTCGGGAGTCCAGCGATTCTGGTATACAATTATCACTATAACATAGAAAAATTTACTCCTAAAAACGGAGGATTTTTTTAATAACCTCTGGCGTTGTCTTGTAGGCGGCCACAAGCGGAAGACTCTCGACGAGATATCGGACCTCTACAAGGCCTTGAGCGCCAAGATATTCACCCAGGGCGCGCTCAGGGGCACCAGCAGCCTGATGTGGAGTCATGCGTACTACGACACTGCACTCTGGGAGCAGATACTCCAGGAGCAGCTGGGGGACAAGGATTTAATCAAGACTCAACGCGATCCCAATTCGCCAAAGGTACAAATCAGAAGATCAATATCACAAAATGGAAAAGTCTAATTGCTTCTCTTTCATTTCTATCTGAAAGTAGAATAGTTTCTGCGAGAATTTGTCACTCATCATCATCATCTCCGTTTAGTTTTCAGCAATAGCATCAGTATTTGATAACGTCCAGATAATGGCGTACATATTCAGAAACTACACTCTCCCACCACGAGTCGAGTCCCAGTACATGGGCTCTCACAGGCACAAAATATGGGAGGCAGTGCGAGCCTCAGCAGCTGCGCCAACCTACTTCGAGGAGTTCAAGCACGGAAAGTACATTCTCTCGGACGGTGGGATAATGGTCAACAATCCCTGCGCCGTCGCCATCCACGAGGCTAAATTGTTGTGGCCAAATACACCCATCCAGTGCGTAGTTTCCTTCGGAACTGGGAGAGCGCCTCCCTCCATCAGCGACGGCGACGAGAGTACTAATGCCTCCAGCTGGAAGGACAAATTCGATAAGATCCTGGCCAGTGCCACTGACACCGAAGGTATCATCACATCAACATCTTTCTAATTCGTCTTTTGTTTATTCATTTGTCTAACGTTGGGGGTCTTCCAGGTGTGCACACAATGCTGAATGACCTTCTCCCAGACCACGTCTACTACAGGTTCAACCCCTACCTGACGGAGATGCTCCCAATGCAGGAGACGCGGCCCGAGAAACTGTCGCAGCTGGAGCAGGACGCCCGGATGTACATTAGAAGGAATGAGGATAAATTCTATCACGCGTCGGTAGCACTCAACCTGAGGAAGCCGATGCACCAGAGCGTCTTTGACTTCCTCAAACTGCGGAAGCAACTCATCGGCTTCGACTAGATCAATCCGATTGAATTGACTGCATTTTTTTTATTTGTGCCATACGTTATCAATCCTAACTGTGATATTAATCAGGCCCGAGTGATTTTTATTTTGAGGCATTCTTTTGTATTAGGTTCGTTGATAATTATAATTCATTGCATAATTAGATTATTATAATAAATTGGATAGATAATTGGATTAAAGAGACGATTTTCTGTCCAACTTATTCGGTCGAGTTTTTTTTTTTCCAGCAAATCTCGACGACTGAATTGTCTTTTGTTTTTGAGAAGTGACAATTTTAGGCGGAGACGTTCAGTAGTCAGTTGATGGAATTCTCTAGTGAATTTTATGGAATTGTTATTAATTATTTGCACTCTCACACGAGGTAAAAATGTTTTTGTAGTATTACCCACGATTTCACAGCAAATGTACATAATAATAAATCATTTATTTATTGTCAAGTGGTGAATTTGAGTAATAAATTCAATCAGTCAGATAATTTGTTGTTGCTCCTTATTATCGATAATAATAATATTTATTGGTTTGAGGAATTCACGATTGGATGAGGGAATTTTTTGGAGTCCAAAATTTTTGAAATTCGAACCAAATTAATGACAAGTTGGAGGAATCTCCACCAGAGGCGCCAGGATCCTCTCTTTTTTATTTCCGCTTCCGTCGTGTGGTACGTCTCTCTCCGATTTTCTCTGATAAAACGTCAAATGAATCCAATTAATTCCAATCAATCCCTCGATATTTGCAAATCCAAACTTCGGAATAATCACCGGTGGATCATGGCGAGCATCCCCGAGGAATTATTTTCTCCAATAGCTGGCGGTTGAGCTCGGGAAATCTCGACATGATCTAACCTCACATTTGCGTCCAATGTAAATAATCCAAAGTGTCCATGAATTTTGTTGCAGATAATTCACTGAATAACACCAGGAGAAATGGCAAAGTCTAAGAATCACACGAATCACAATCAGAGTAAGTACCACATACGAAGAAAAATATTGCAGTGCCTGAAGGTCGACAATTGTTTACATTAATTTGATTCCCGTAGGCAGGAAGGCCCACAGGAACGGCATCAAGAAGCCCAAGCGCTACAGGCACGAGTCCACCGTTGGTGTGAGTATAAAAATTCTTTTTGTCCAGAGGAATACATAATTACCCAGTTATGTACGGTCCCCTGGGTCATCTTGATAAATTCCGTTATCAGGAGAATTTTTAATGCACCTCGTCGCATCATTACTCCACAATCATCGTTGCACAATCAGACATAATGATTTTGTATTTATCTCCAGATGGATCTGAAGTTCCTCCGCAATCAGAGGTTCGCGAAGAAGCACAACCTGAAGCCTAAGGCCCAGCTGAAGAGGGCGACGGAGCGCAAGGCCCTCCGTGAGTCCAAGGGAAAGAAATAAATGTAGACTTTGGGAGGAACAATAAAACCTGAAAAAAATCCTAAAACGTATAAAAATTTATTTCTCAACAAATGAGACAAACAAAAAACCTGACAAACTCTGAAGTGTTATCATAAGAATCAAGTGAATTGTTATTGTTGAATTTTGGAACTCGGGCGACGACCTCGAGCTTACCAAAATCGTTCTTCGATTATCGAGATTCAAGATGGCGGACGTGTCGAGATCGAGTGCTTCGGAGGCTCCAGGAATCTCCTGTTCCCCTAAGTTGATTCTGTTGTTCAGTGGCAAGAGAAAATCGGGGAAGGACTACATCACTGATAGATTGTTCGACAAGTGAGAAATTAGTACAATTAATTTATTATTAATTGTTTTTTAATGACCCTCTGCTGCGCCTCGAACTGCTGACAAAAAAGCAGCAGTGAATTGTCGATTGATCGAGTAATTCTCGAATTAATAATTTAATTAACGATTTAATAGTCGGAAAATTGTGGGGTAAGTGTTAATTAGTTAACAATTTAATAAATTGTTATTGAAATATTTCTGTAGACTGGGCTCGGAGACAAGTGTGATAATTAAGATCTCGGGCCCAATTAAAAGCCACTGGGCCAGAGCTCGGGGTCTGGATCTCAAGGAATTACTCAGTGATGGGGTGTACAAGGAGAAGCATCGCCTGGAGATGATCAAGTGGGGCGAAGACACCAGGAAAAATGATTACGGGTATTTCTGTCGAGCTGCCATTGACATGTATAACGGTGAATAGATTAAACATTCAGGTCGTGGCTCGTGTCTCCACTCGCCTCTTCAATAGATCCTTTTGTTATCTAATTTTAGCCCAGGGGAAGAGGATTTGGATTGTCAGTGATATCAGGAGGAAGACGGATCTGACGTGGTTCAGGGACAATTATCCCCAGAAGTGCCGGAGCATTCGGATTAATTCGGGGGATGACGTTCGAAGACGACGAGGATGGGTTTTCACCTCAGGTAAGTTGGTCTGGGTAATTAAAATTATTTTTTACTCAATAATTTTGCATTCAAGGCGTCGACGATTGCGAGACCGAGTGCGACCTGGACGACGTCGACAGCTGGGATCTGGTAATTGATAATGAAGGTCAAAGCTCTGGAGATCTGCTGGAGCCACTGATTCGTCTCATTGGGTGACAGCACAGCTGATTAGCCTCCAAGATTAGATTCATTTATTTTAAATACTTCAAACTGGGCAAAGACTAAATAAAGACAATAAATAAATTATAAAATGTAATAAATAATCAAGTTGGGGAACACAACTGGCGAATTATGTTGATTTACCTTAATTAGGGAGACTACTGTGTACACTCTTTGTAATTGGTAATTTTGGTGAAACCGAAATTGGCGCTTTTGAAGTGTTGAATTTGATTTGCGCATTACATGACGCGCAGACAGCGTCGTTTGCGCACAATAGAGACTCGGGGAGGGGGGCAACCAGTGTGACTAACTTCGACGGGCACGATGTATCGCTGAGAGTTATTTCGCGGCTTATCCGCGATGGCTAAATAAACCGGACATATCAGTGACGTGTGAGTGCAAGGAAAATCGACAAATTACCCCTGACAAAATAAAGCGAGTCGATAAAATCATTACAGAGGGGGAGAAACAAGAGGTACAGAGTAAAATAATTTTAGTGCATTCTCACTTGGGCCGTCCACCTCACCTACTTCCTCCCGACTCCAAACAAGATGGCTGCCATCACCTTTTCCCAATCGTGTTTATTATTATTTTCATTTACATAAGCGCGGGATTTGGTGTTTGTTGTCAATTAAAATGCAAGTGACGATTACCATTGTTATCCGAATTTCATTTAATTGGTTATGACTTGGAACAGCTCTTGCCCATGCACTGGCTGATTTTATTCTTATGGAGGGAATTTTTTTTTTCTCGGAACAGACACAATGTCAAGTTCTTACATCGTGGAACCTCGCGAGAGCGGCTCGAAGAAGGATGACACTCTGATTATTGTTGTTAATGATGATGGGACAATATCTGTCGATCAGGAGACTCTGCAGAATTTAATAAGTAAGTTTTTTGGGGGTGAGGACGCCAATTGGAGACACGTAGGGGTTTTTTTTCAGTTGTTGATCAGATTGAATTGTAATGAGCTGAGGTTAGACTGCATTACTTAATTTATTTCTGAACTGTGAGGATCTTGAAGGAAATATTTGAGAGCAGAGTAACAGCGATTTTTTTTTCAATAGTAAATATTGCCAATTGGCAGAGTGAAATTTATTTTGGGCCTTTTTTGTAACTGATGTGGGACTTGATGTTGCAGTGAATCAGTCAAATGCCAATGTGAGTGTCGTCAGGGTCGGACAAACCGAGGCTGACGCTCCAAATGGAGATCTCACGTTCACAGTGGATCCACCAGCATTTGTTACTCCAGATGGTAATGTGCATCCAGCACCCACCATCACAACCCCGGACATTGTCGATCCATTTATGGAGATGGATCCTGAACAGTTGGAGAGATTAGAGACTGCACTCCAGAGTGAGCAGGCCAAGCAGATTCTCGGGGAGAATGTTACTGCCATGTTGGACATGCTGACAGTCGAGGAAGAGCAGAACTCGATCCGTTACAGTATCGAGTTGGACCACTGCTACACAAGTCGCACGTCCCCAGCAGACCCAGTGCCCCTGGATCCCCTGCCAGTGGCGAATTCCCCAGAGGTCGAGAAAGTGGACTTCCCCCCGAGTGTCAGCACGCCCTCGCCCTTCCCCGAGACCTCCGAGGACAAGCTCTCTCCGAAATCAACACAGAAGAAGTCTGTGGGTCGTCCCCGGAAGGGTCCTCCAGGAGTCCAGTCTCCCCCAGCGATCCCGGACTCCCCAAAATCCTCCACAAGACTCCAAGACGAGGATTCCAGCCTATCCTCGACGTCCGAGTCCTCAGAATCTGAGCCCTCGGACGACGACTTGGACTTTGGCCCGCGCGGCCCGAGACGAGGAGGAGTCCGTGCCAGAGGTGGTCGCAAAGGCCTGACCACCAGAGGTGGATCAATGGCTTCGAGACGTCCCGGTCGTCCCTGCAAACTGGATACAGACCAGGTTCGCAGACAAAATAAATTAATTGAATTAAACTAACTAAGTGTAGAATAAAGTTTGTTATTGTGTGTATGTTTATTAATTTATCGAGAAGTTTTCCCAACATTGATGCTTGAATTATTTAAACTGTAATTATCCTAACCACTAGACAATACCGGAAATTAATGACTATTAAAACGAAGTTCACTATATTTTATACTAAAGTATGTGTGGATGTCTTTCTTTTTTCTATTATTTCCATTCGTCAGTTTTTACCACAATGGATAAATTTCTTTTCATTCTACTTCGAGGGGGAGCACTTGAAAAATCACTCGTTTAACAGGTCCGCAGGTTAAACCTGGAGATGGCAGCTGCTGTAGACGAGATGAAGACCCCAGTGAAATCCGAGGTGGATCAGGGCTTTCGTCCCAAGAAGCAGATCAAAACAATGGGCGGCAAGAGAAAGGAGGAACCACCAGCACCTGCACCTCCAGTGGAGCCGCCATCCCCACCTGAGAAGCCGCTACAAACAACCAATCAAGTCAAGGCGAACCTCATCAGTGCTAATATGATCAAAGGCGACATGATCCTCACGAAGCCCGGACAATCGAGGAACAATCAGAAGGTGTACTTTGTTCAGAAGAAGATCATGGTGAAGGGAAATGAGATAAAGAACTTTGGACTCAAAAAGACACCGCTTGTCATCGCCAAGGGACCCGTCAAGTTGAACAATCAGATCCAGACGAGAATAGCGACTTCGGAGGATGGAAAATTGATCACTGTAATGGGCAAAACGATTGCAGTGGCAGCACCGCCAGCTGTTGCTGAGAGTCCTCCAGTGGTTGAGAATGCTCATCAGATGCCCGAGGCTCTGGTCCCTCCAAAGGTGATTGCAGTGACTCCAGTTAAGGTTAAACCTGTGGAGGTGAAGAAGGAGAAGAAGGAGAAGGCCGAGCCCCCGAAGACGCCAGAGATCAAGACACCCGACACGTCCAAGAAGCACGTGAAGAAGGAGACGAAGAAATCGCCGGGAGTATTTGTGGAGGCACTGGGGCCGGCACTTTTTTCCACTCCAGATATCATCAGGCGAGTGGGTTCTGTGGGGGAAGCCAAGGCCCCTGATCATACTGACCAGCCAGAGCAGGGTGAGACTACTGACAGTAGTGGCCAGCCTCCCCACCAGCTGCCAGAGCCCGAGGACGCTCAGATGGAGTCGATGAAGGAGGATCTGATGAACTTGGAGGGAGGTAAATCCAGGGATGATTTGACTGTCGAACCGTCTCAAGACGTCAGTGAGAGAGTCGAACAGGAGGCTAGGGAGTTGTTGGGACCTGGGGAGGAACACAAAGAGAAATCCGTGGCCGATGATCTTAATGCTGTGCTGGATCCTGGCGGCATAGAGGGTAATGAACACCTGCTAGCAACCCTCGAGATGGAGGCGAGCAAGCACGAGGAGGAACTGCTGGCCGAGGCGCTTCTCCTCCAGGAGCAACTGGACGTCGACCTCTCAGACCCATCAGCCCTCGACGTCCCACCTCCTCTGTCCTCTCCCCTTCTCCCCGCCACATCATTCGATCCTCCCCTCCTTCCGTCCCCGCCCCCCTCAAAGCCACCAGACCCTCCAGCCCCGCAGAACCCACCGGCGCCTCCCCCAGCCCCCCAGATCGATATCAAGAACAAAAACCCAAAAGAACCAATTCAGATAGTACGAGGGGGCAGAGTAATTACCCTTCCGCCCATCGAGGCGCCTGCCACCCGGAGCAAGCGTCTTCAATCAAAAACCGAATCCCCCCATCCCCCAAAGTCCCAAACCTCCCCAAAACCCCCGAAACTCTCCGCCCCATCCCAGCAGCAAAAAAAACTCGAGGAAATGGACTCAGAAATGGAGGACGACGACGAGGAGGAGAACTCAGACTCCGAGGATGATCCCAATCGTCTCTGGTGCATCTGCAAACGTCCCCACAACAATCGTTTCATGATCTGCTGCGACATATGCGCTGACTGGTTCCACGGCAAATGCGTGCACGTGAGTAAAGCAATGGGACAGCAGATGGAAGAGCAGGGAATCGAATGGGTGTGTCCGAACTGCTCTAAGAAGAAGGGGGACGACGTGCCCCCGAGGCCCCAGAAGCCGAGCAAAACCCAGAGGACATCAGAGGTGTCGAGTGCCAAGCCCCAGGTAGCAGAGACAGTCGAGAAGATGGTCAAGCCTGAGAGAGCAGTGAAACTCGAGAAAACAGTGAAGCCTGAGAAAATTGTCAAGCCAGAGACGCCCACGCCTGGGCCAGAGGCAGGTTCAGGTGCGGTAACCCAGTGTGTTGTCTGCAAGAAGGAGGCGAGGAACTCTAGCATCTACTGCTCAGACGTCTGCATCTTGGCACACGCTCAGGAGGCCCTGACCAAGGACAAAGTCCAGCAGCCCTCCAAGAGCCCCAAGGACGGCATTAAGGAGTCACGAGTTATTGTTTTTGAGAGGAAGACAGGCAAATTGCTGACTGGTAGTGACGCCCCCACGAGGTCCAACCTCCAGAACTGGTTGAGAGAGCATCCGACCTTTGAGGCTGTCAGACCAAACAGTCTCAACACTGTGCAGATCGGTGGAAGGACAATGACGGCCATTCAAACCCCTGGAAAAGCAAAATCAGGGACCCCAGTCAAGATGGTATATGCCAAGGTGGCTGGGTCCAAGCAGACCATTCTAGCGCCTAGCAATAAGAAAATCACTCTGGTCTCTCCTCACACGTCGCAGACAAAAATCTTGAAGCCCCTTCCAACGAAGAGTCCTCAAGTACTCAAGCAGACGACGATTAAGACTATTCCTCAGCCTGCCAAGTCACCAACTGTGAAGCAACAAGTGGTCAGCAAGAAGAGCGAGCAGAAGCCGAGTGTATCCACTCAGAAGATTTCCCACAAGCCTCAAGGCTCGAAGAAGGGAGAGCCTGAACCGATAAGACTGAACATCAGGAAGTCACTGGCTGAGGCATTAATTTCAAGGATCAAGGAGACTGAGGACTTGAAGCTCTCTGACGATGAGATAACCGAACTCGCCCTGAATATCGAACTGGAGATGTACAAGTACTTCAAGGACACTGGGGCCAAGTACAAAGCCAAGTACAGAGGTCTCTCCTTCAACATAAAGGACACGAAGAACTTGACGCTATTCAGGAAAATTGCTGACAGATCGTTGACTCCCGATGCTGTTGTCAGGCTGAGTCCTGATGAGATGGCGAGCCAAGAGTTGGCCGAGTGGCGAGAGAAGGAAACTAAGCATCAGCTGGAGATGATTAAGAAGAACGAGCTGGATATGATGGCTCAGGCAAAGTCCATTGTCGTTAAAACTCACAAGGGTGAGCAGATTATTGAGAACGATGGGGGCGTGGAGGCGGTGGATCCTAAGACTCCTGTCCAGGACATTGTGAGTGTTCTCAATAGTGCCGACAATACATCTTCAGATATTCTCGAGGAGAAAGAGGAGACGACGTCCTCGTCGATGGAAGAGTCGAGGATGAAGGCATCTAAACACGACGACAAGAAGAAGAAGAAGGATAAGGAGAAGGACAGGGAGAGGGAGAAGGATGGGCACAGATCGAGGGAGAGAGATCACAAGGATTCCAAGAGGGAGAGGAGCTCCAGCAGAAGTAGGAGGCATCGTTCCAGGGATCGTAGCAGGGATCGTAGAAAAAGTAAGGATGGCAAGAGGGACAGGGAGAAGGATCGAGAGAGGGACAAGGATCGGGAGAGATCCAAGGAGAAGGATAAATCAAAGGACAAGGAGAGATCCAGGAGGAGTAGCAAGAGCAGCAGCAGATCGAAGAGCAGTCACAGGGACGGTCACAAGGATAAAGACAAGAAGCGAAGTGAGGAGGAGGATAAAAAGAAGATTGAGGAGAAGAAGAAGGAGACCACTGTACCGCCACCAGAGAAACCCATTGAGGATAGACTGTGGAGGCATGTGGAGGAGGAGACAACAACAAATACTCTGGATGGAAATGACTCTGATGTGTCTGACAGAGAGCCCAGCTCAACGGTGAATATCAAGACGCCTGACATCAACGAGGATCTCGAGAGGGAGAAGGAAGTGGTGATAAGTATGGAGCAGCCCCTGGTGACAGTTTCACCTCCTAAAGAAGTGGTGAAGGGCTCCTCGCAGACGGTCTGGCGGGGCTTCGTGAACATGGTGGATGTTGCCAAGTTCTTTATAACCGCTCAGGAGATCAGTGGACATGCTAAAGACCTGATGGGCGATCTTCCAGACTCCATTGATGTCGTGGGAAGGATTGGCCCTGAGACCGTCTGGGATTACATGTCCAAGATGAAGAAGAATGGATCTAAGGAGATTCTCGTTATTCGTCTGACAGCTGCCAATGACGAGGAGAAAATACCCTACATCACTCTGTACAGTTATCTGAATAGCAGAAGTAGACTTGGAGTTATTGGCACTGTCTCCAATAATATCAAGGACTTTTACATAATGCCTTTCTCGAGTCACAGTCAGATTCCACCGATTCTGAGACCTCTCATTGGCCCTGGCCTCGAGGAGAATAGACCGCATTTGCTGCTCGGAATCATCATCAGGAATAAGAGGAAAAGACCATCTGTAACTCCTATCTCTGCAATTCCCCTGAAGATCCAGAAGAAGGATTCTGACAGGAGTTACACGCCTCCTCCAGTGCACACATCCAAGGAGAAGATCCCGTCGTCTCTGGAGAAATCTCATGATCACAGCGACAAGTCCGTGATCACCCAGACAACCCTGAATTCCCTCAATAAAGCACAAGTTGGAATGTCGAGGAATCTCATGGATTCATCAGTTATCTCGAAGATTGTTCCTGAATTGTCGGCCAAGCTGGATCTCACGTCCTCGCCAGGGAAGGCTCAGGATGATGCCGATGACGGGGATGAGCCTTACAGTCCCGGTGGCAATGACGACGATCTTGAGGACAGTTTGATTAAACTGTCAACGGGTAGTGGCTTGCTACCCTCGAAGAACTCCAATGAAATTCAGAGGAAAGTTGAGGAGCTTAATCGAAAGATAGAGGAGCAGAAGCAGCAAATTCTCATGTCCTCGTCGTTCCTGGAGGAGTCGACGCTGCCGGGTCTTGGTATGGATCCACCGGAGGACGAGGCGTACAGTCCAACTGATGCCAGGTCGTTTACACCTCCACCCCAATCTCTTCCCAAATTTCCCCAGCCCATTCTTGATAAAGTCCAGGACATTACGATACCAGCCAACCTCCAGGAGATCCTGGCCAATGTCAAGAGACAGGAGAGCAGCAAAGTCGATCCTTACTTGCCTTCCAAGCCTGGCGCTTCCTTTCTCACACTTGTCAATGCTCCTGTGAAGATTGAGAAGACCTACACACCGACTGCTGTTGCGAAGGAGAACAAGAGCACCCTGAGATCACTCAGCGATCTTGATCTCATAAAAAAAGCCGAGGAGGAACTCGCTGCTGTTGCAGCTGCCTCTGCATCTGTTATCGAGCCTACGCTGCCATCTGAATTGCCAGAGGCTGATCCTGCTTTTGGGGGGAGTGATACATTTGATGGCACGTTTTCGGACACTTCGCCTACCTCGAAAAATCGTGTCTCCGAGCAGCCAAAACCACCCGGCGTCGAGGACGAGGAGCTCCCCATTTTCCAGGGGACACCGGCCGCTGGGGAAACTCTGAAAAACGAATCGTGCCCCAAGTTTGTACCCAAGAGTGGGGTTGTTATCAGTGTTAAGCGTAAGATTATTGACGACGGGAGTGCAATCTCACCCCCTAAAACACCGAGGACAAAGTCTAGGTGGGGTCAGGGACCCTCCGACTGAATTTATCGTTATAGGTTTTCATCATTTTTCATGATTTTCTTTTGCTGTTATCGGCAGGGGGGGGGGGGGGTCTTTGTTTTGTCTTCTCGGGAGGTGGGGGGGCCCTCCAAGAATTTGGGGAATTTTTGTTTTATTTGCAAGAACAAACTGTTCAGTTCAAAGGAATGATGACTCAAAAAAATTATTAAATTTCGTTTTGTTTAGTTTGGATGAATTCTTAAAGGAATTTCCCCGCCCTAGTCATTATTCATTCAACATTTGCGTCGGTATGTCAATGAAAGAGCGATATCCAGTGGCCGTATTCATCTTCACATCTACATTCTTCCCCCCTCTGTAAATACCAAAGTGACAGGCAACACAATTGACAGAGTCTTTTATCACTTTTCTTTTTTAATCCTGTTGCACTCGGGGAGAGCAAGCTTTTTCGCCTGTACATAGCCTAAGAAGATGAACAATACGAAAGCGTGACGAGTTCCCTTTGTAAAATATTTCGCATGTTTTGACTTGATCAAATTGTCCTGAGGATGAGCGACGAATAAAAAATAATGAAAGTACTGTAGGAGATACTTTGAATAAAAGCTGGCTGTGTATATACTGGGAACGTATTTATAGTTGAGTTTCTTTCGATTACACTCGTGGCGTCGTCCGCCATATTGGTTATTTCCTGGGTTCTTTTGTTTTTTAAGTAAATTAAATGGAGAGATTATTTTGGATTAATTGTTGGCTGAGACGGTTGAAGATAGGCTCGTGGACATTTTGATGTGGAAATCCAGTGGAATTTTCTCGTGCGTGAATTCAGTCTTTTCTTTCTTTTATTACTGGCAACAATGTAAATGGACAGTGCAATCTCTGTCGCACTTCCTAGACGAATGGGAGGATTATTGTGAGCTTTACGAGCATCTTCCTTTTTGGATCTTCCGTATGACTGTCGAGTTGGAGATGTCATTGATGAGGACAACATCTGAAAAAAAATACCTATTGTTTTGAGGATTTAATATCGTTTGGCGTGTGTTGGCAACAATATGGTGATAGAGAGTATGAGGATGTGGAGAGAGTGTTTGTAGGAGAGCTTATTGCTTTGTGATGCCTGTCAAACGGGGAAGAGATGATTAGTTCTAGGTATTTCGCACAAATACTGACATTTGGCGATTACTCGGACGCTTCGTTCAAGGGGTTTTCGTTTGATAAACAAATGGGGAGAGCAGGGGAAGTGAAAAAATTGAAGAGAAAAATTCAGACGCTTCTCCCGGAATTTTTGCCCAAGGTTGGGCATTTCACCCCTGTCACTGGGAGAACTCAACGAGTCGTTGACATTTTTCATAATTAAAGTAGTAATTATTCTTCTGTTCTCCTCTAAAACATTAATTCCGCTCATCCCCACACTAATTTTAGAATTCTCGATTTTTGTAATGAAAATAATTAATCCAGTAAGTTGATTAGTTTAAGAATGAAAAATGTGAAAATGGTCTTTATGTACAAAATTAAGCACATCGATAATTATAAGCGTGTAATCGAGGGAACTGGCATAACTGTCGAGTTGTCATATTTCATAATAAAAGAAAGATTACCTTGATCAAACCCTGAAATTTAATATTTTAATGTCGAATCAGCTGAGCCCATTCCTGCTTCCACTGGTTCTGTTGGATTGAAAACAAAAAATCATTATTTTCTATTATTGCATTAGAAAATTGTGCAGAGCTATTGCACAGTTTTCTCTAGATTCATTTATTGAGGAATATTCAGCCGTAATTTGTACCTGATTGTGCTCCAAAGGATGCCCATAAAAAATGGCTGAAGATTCGGTGGAAAGACTCGAAAAAGTTCTGCAGAATTTTCTAACAGTACGCGGGGAACTCAATGCCGTGTTTCCATGGGAAGTGTCTCCGGAAGTACGACGCTAGCCATATTGTCGGTTAGTGCGTCGGCCGTTGGCAGCACAGAGCGGCCTGCCAGCTAACTTCCTCCGAGGCAGATCGTCCATTTTTACTGACACGCGCAATGGAGAAAGAGCCATCTTGTCTGAAAAGCCGACGTGGCCGCCGGCTAACCGTTTGTTTAATTCTTCACGATGTGCAGACGTAAGTAGAATTCCTTATAAATAAAAACTGGATATTTATCGCAATTGTGAGTGATTAATTTATCGGAATTTGTCATAATTTGTTGAGATGTTCGCGTTGTTCTATTAATAGCGTGGACCCACGCGGTCAAAATTTTGGATTTGGTAGTTTTTGGAATATTTGTGGCTAGTTTATTAAACAAATTGCGTTGATTCCTCAGTTTTGAGGCTGTAGTAGGGCAGGCCATTCTCTTGATTAATTTTGTACTAGAATTTTTTGGACAATAACCCCGTTTTCTTATTGATTAGCATCTTTTAATTAGTGAGCATTATAATTAAATAATCAATGGTGAAGTTATGCCTCTGAATTTCCCAAATGAAACCTCAATATTTGGCATTAATTCTACCTAAAGTTAATGCGAATGAAAATAAATACGTCTATTCTTGCAGTCCAATGGGCAATTGTTGCATTTGTCCTCCTGAAGAGCAGCCTCGGCGCCCCAGAGGCTCCCACCTCGACAAACTCGTATCTGAGGGAGACTGACAAATCTAGACTGAAGCAAGTCGTCGAACCAGGACTCAAACTCACCGATGTAGCCTCAGTATCTTATGCTGTGCTTGGGTACAGTCTTCTCAAGGAGCCCATTCCCAAGCCCTCAGTGAGTAAAAATTGTATTTAATTATTTTAATGGCAGGATCCAACGGCATTGGATTCCTGAGGACATTTACCAAGCCCCCCGAAACGATCGAAGATAATTCTTTTATATCATATCTTCTTTGATAATTAGAGACATTCCTCGAAGATTGATTTTGCCCTGCTGCCAATATGATGAAAATTCTACCCATGTTGATTACAATGATTCTATGATTAGTCTTTCTGACGAAACAATTAATTCTCTCTTCATTGGGTTAATATTTAAAACGGGAGATTCTCAAGATCTGCGGGATTTGTTCTAGGACGTCTGCAATTATCTGATCAAGAGCTGTGGCAATGGCTTGGATACTTCTCCGGAGAATATTTATCACATCGTGTCCGCGTGGCAGACTCTGGGATCATGTTCACCACTGCCCACCGCCACCCTAGCTAAGGTAATATTTTTTTCTCATCTCTACGATTTAGAATTTTTTCCGTTAATCCGTGGATTAGTTGGGATTAAAACTAGTAGAACGAATATGTAATTAATTTGTTAATAAAAATTTCAGGCCTTGACTGCTGTTATAGAGAAAGAGACGTCGACAATTCCCGATCTTTATCACGCGATATCTGCCTACGTTGGCCTCTCCCAGAAGTTGTCAGATGCCACCGTCGCCAAACTTGTTAAAACACTTCAGGCTGCCTTGAAAAAAGATGACAGTATTTCAAAGTAAGCTCATTACACTCATTGAAACACTTGTTAATCCCCTTCTAACAATTAAAATTTGTTCTGGAATTATTTGACGGTTTTTTAAGAATAAAAAAACGACCAATGATTTTTTTAGTCTATGGGGCATGAGGAAATTGCAAGGAAATTGTCTTTTTTTCCAGCCTTGGATACGTATTTCACATTGCGTCGATCCTGGGGCCCGGGGGTAGCTTCGCCCTGGATAAAATCGAAGACGCTATCGTTCAAGCTGACGAAATTGACGGGAAGTACTTGCAGTTCGAGGGAGGTCTCTCCGTCACCAGTAAGTTCTCTTCATTACGATCTGCATTAAAAAATGAATAAAAAATCCCAGCAAAGTCCTAAAGTTTTTTTTCTGTTTCACAAATGATGTTCATTTTATACTTTCGTTCTTCTGCAAGAACTTTGGAGATAATTAAACCTTCTGATATGAACCAAGACCTCTTGAGGCCCCAAAAGCTGGGGAGAGTAGAAGGATTCTCATGAGATTTGTTCCAGGTCTCGTTGTAACCGGAATCGCCCGACTCTCGACATCCCAGAAGAAGCCTCCGCCCGTCAATGCCCAGCAGATCGTCAAAATCACTAATTACCTGCTGTCGAGGCGCTCCGTCCAGACCCCCAAGGGTGTCGTGAAGCTGCTGTCCGCCCTGAGAATTCTGGCTAATAACGAATTCAACAAGCCCGTCTGCATTTCTCTGGCGGAGGGCGGAAGTATAGTGTCGGCACAGCAGCCGCTGGTGAGGGTCAAGGTCTCTGATATCATGGGAAATCCTCTGGTGATGGTGCCGACTGTCGTTGCCACTTCCGCGACCAGAGTCGGGGACGACGTTGTCGTTATCAGCAAAGAGGCCTTCAAACCCTCGCCCAAGGACAAGTGAGTTCAAATTGTCACTGAATTTGTTGAAAAAACTGGCCCCAATTATTTGCTGTCTTTAACCAATCGCTTTAAAGACAGTTATACGCTTGGGGTAAATAATTTGTTAGGCTCAATGATTCTGCTGACATTGTCTGGCAATGTTAACTATTGATCTTAGCAGACAGCAAAAATTAACGAGAGACTCCGACGAATGTGATATTTAATGTGGATTAATTTTTTAAATCCGCAGAACCTTATTCACAATGAATTTCATGGACATCAAGCCCCAGCGAGGCTTCTACAAAATTCAAGTGTCAGCCGGAAGTGTCAGTAATACTGTGACCGTCAAGGTATTATCACAGGTGAAGGTCGATTATCTGGAAATTGGAACGGGCGACGCAGACCAGACGACACAGCCCAAACTACTCAAGTAAGTGGTTGTAAATTACTCATTGCCCACTGACATTTCGTCAACGAGTATTTAAATTTTCTCAATAACGTGAACGATAAAAAAATAATTGAATAATTTTCGGGCACTTTTTGTGATTTTTCATCATCTTGAGAAAACTGGCATTGAGTTCTGTTTTAATTTATTAATTTATTTTATCGCATTTTTATTGCATATTGGGTTCTCCCAATATTTACATGATAATGGCTATAAATACGAGGCAACGTCCATAAATAGATTTCCATATTTATTAAGATTCTATTTAAATTTATCGTTTCTGTCCTCATAATTTTACTGTAGATTACGTCTCAAAAATAAATTAAAAAATCGAATATTCAGCTCGTCATGGCGAGTTATAAACCAATATATAATTAATAATAAAGCCCACAGAATTCTAGTGACGATTCTATTGATTTGATTTTTATTTTATTAATTATTCTGATAATTTTGTTTGTTTCAGAATTGCCCATCCGAACAAATTGGGCCACAAAATCGAGGCGGACTCTCAGCAAAAGCTCGTGATGAGATTTTTGCTTCGCGATGCTGCCAATGACAAGCCAGTGCGCGTCCACCAGGCGTTCGTCCGGCTGTCGGCCGTGAAGTCGTCAGGTGATAAGCAACTTCGCGAGGTGATATTCGTGGCGGAGCCGGACGCAACGAATGTCTACAAATTTGACATGCCCGTTGGCAGTGCAGCCCAGACATTCGCACACCAGAGTGGAGATTACAATATCGAGCTGATCGTCGGGGATGCCATTATAAGCAATCCCTTCCAGTGGAATTTGGCAGTTGTGGGGCTCAAGTTCCCGGAGCGAACGGCAACTGAGGCGGCAATTGTCGACAAAACTCAGGGGCGCAAATATCAATCCATTACTTATACCCCGAAGGCAGAGATCAAGGTAAGGTTCAATAAATTCCCTGGATGTTCCAGGAAGTTTTTAATCCAGTGCTCGTTAGTGACAATAATTAATTATATTTTTGCCACCTCCAAAACACTGGAAAATCATGGGCTCTTATTCTTGACTAAATAAATTTGTTTATTTGGCCTTTCAATGCGAAAAGCCGCCGAGTCTGAGCCTACACTTACCCCATCTACTTCGGATGATTTATTTTGGCTAAGGAATTTATTTTCTTTGAATTACAGCACATGTTCCGAGAGCCCGAGAAAAGACCCCCGGTCTTCGTATCCAATCTCTTCACTGGACTTTGCCTGGTGCCTGTTCTCATTCTGTTCGGCCTCTGGGCTAAACTCGGTGTCAACATCTCCAAATTTCCATTCTCACTGAGTGCTGTTGTGTTTCATCTGGGATTAGGCGGTGAGTATTTCACTCTGTCGACTGATTGATGACTCTCAGGAGCGCTAAACTATCGCTCAACAAAATTATTCAGTCTACAATTTTCCCAAATAATTTATTCCATTCGTTTTTGGTATCAAAATTCCCTGTCACGAAAAAATTGTAAAGGTTCTATTGCCGTTGGATAATTCAATAGAATTTTTCGACAGTCGTAACGTGTCACCATTTAAATCTCGAATTCTATGAGTACTCCCCTGGTAATCCCGGTCGCGCTGACATATATTGTGAATGGTCATTAATATTCGGATCAGAATTGTCCCAGTGCCGCAGAACTTTGACAATTATGAAATAATTGAGCTGTGAATAGCTAAAATGAGGGGGCCACGGATGACTCAGAATTGAAAATAACAGAATCCTAAAGACGTGTGAGGTTGTGATTTCCACGTGGCCCATAACTTTCTCATTAACAGCTTTCGTGTCGTTTGCGTAACTTTGATGTGCCCAGTCACTCCCTGAGACTATTTTACGGACGATTTAATGGCCTTAATGTGTACGGAATCCCTAATTAATGCTCGATGCTTGACAGACAATTATTATTTACGTAGATTGATTTGTTTTCAATCGAGCGAACATTAAATTTTGTGAATTTTTCACAGTTGTGACGTCATTCTCATTGTCACAACTGCAGCCCGATTTTCACAACATTTACATCTTTCTATTTTATTTACAATTGACGAGACAATTGTTATATTTTACCCCAAGTGTTTTTATTTTGAAAGCGCACAGATAAGAAAGAAGAAACGAAGTGGGAAAAAATATTATCAACGCGACAATTAATTAATTCAACGAATGTTTTGGAAATGTTTCAGGTATTTTTGTCCTCTTCGGCGTATTCTGGCTTAAGCTGAACATGTTCGTCACCTTCCGCTATCTCCTGGGCCTGGGAGTCGTGACATTTCTCGCGGGCAGTAAACTCCTCTCACAGATCGCGCAAAGCCAGAAAGTGTCGCGTTAATTATTACTCACTCTTTGAAAATTCATCATAATCGTCAGCGGAGGTGTACATAAAAAAAATGTGATGAGAAAATCCGATTGAAAATCACTCCGTTCTTGCATTTTTCTCATATTTTAAATATTCTATACACGATAAATATACAATACAAGTGATGAAATTACTGACTGTCCCATTTGTACAGAATTTGAATAAAAAACAAATGACCAAAACCTTCCCCTGCCATCTATCAAATGATATTCGGTACAGCCCCTCTATAGCTTATATCTTGTGCGGTACATAAGCCACCTTTCCCTTTGTCAATCTTCTTATCTCTTTTCTTATTATCACAGCTTATTTGTTCATTCTCATTTCTTTTTCCCCTTTTTGCCATGTTCTTTCCTGTAGCTGTACGGCTTTGCACTTGATTTCGTCCGATCACCTTGCTTCCCCTCCCATGTGCTTTATTGCCTTCCACTGCGCCCTTTCCGTCTCTCCCTTGTCCCTCCCAACTTCTCTATCCTCCCTAGCCTATCGCAGATCCTTTTCTTAGGTGGACCTTTGAGTAACCCCGGCAACCTTCTTCTCTACTGCCTACGCCTTCCCTTCTCCACTTCCCCCAGCATTCCTGTCCCAGTCAATGTTCAACCAAGTGGATGTATATTTCAATCAAAAAGTTGGCACTCCACCAACTCACTTCTGTGCCTATAAAGCATATATTGAAACATTGTTGAATTATGGAAAAGATGACAACCTGACACGTGCATTAGCTCCCTACGGCACACCATATGGTCTAGTGTTTCCTTTTCTTAACATGAGAGCCAAATTATTGTCTTCTTAATGAAGATATTTGCCAGTGTCAATGATTGTGGTCCCTCGGCGAGTTTCTGCCAAGAATATTGAGAAATCCGTACACTTAAACGGAGAAATGGCAGTCTTTACCTTCGGCTGTCATGGGAGCACTGGAACTAGAACTCTCTCACTATCAAAGACTTTAATAAATTTGTTCTAATCTATTTAAATCTGCGGAGTAAATTATCGCCGCCTCACGTGACTCAAAAAAAATTATTATCATTAATAATTGATTATTCATTAAAGATCTTATATTTTTTCATTTGCCATTTTGCATTATTAATGTTTTAAATTGACAGACAATTGGTAGACTGCCATTTTCTGGGTGAGGTTCCCATTGTTTGTATTCATTGTAAATAAAATAAATCAGTGCAATTATTTCAAGTCAATCAGGTTCAGCTGAAGAGAATCCTCGCTCTTCTCGTCGCTAATTAACGAATGCATTGCCTGAATTCGCAAAGAACTCCCTTCAATCCTAGACTTGACAAGTTTCCTCAAGCACTCCCTCTCCTCCTTCAGAGCAGTCCTCGCCTCCCTCAGACCTCTTGTCTCCACGTGAGCCTCCCCCACTCGACGCCAGAAATAGTCGAAACGTCCGAGGCCCACGTTTACCTTGAAAAAAAAATCATTACATTCCAGGGAAATCCACAAATTATGAAATTACGTTATCGATCGTTCCACGAAGTGTTGCTCACTCGATCACGCCGAGCAGGAAGTACTTCAGCCACTGGAGTCTCGAACTTTCTACAAATGCGTATGCACGCGAGGACTGCCTGGGCTTTCCTCACCAGTCGCTCCAAATTCTTCGCCGTTAGGTTGTACTCCCTCGTCAGGTGTGTCATCTGAGTTTTGTCGATCGTTTGTTCTGAAATGTTTAAATAGTGAGGATTTCTTTTTGAGGCCTCCATTCGGCCGTTGGGAAATCAGACCCCGGCCTCCCAATCGGACAATCTCCCTCGCTTCATTACTTCGTAACGACGAGATGAGGGGAATTGCTGAAATTACATTCGACTCGTGGGGATGATCTGATGATTTAAGAAGTTTAATTCGCGAAGAAAGTCTTTTGCATCCCCAAAGACCCCTACTAATCATTCAACTCAGATTATTGAACTGGTTCTTCCTCTAATGGACTTCCCAGTTCGCTAATCGACTCCGAAACTCTTGATATACGAGTGTAGGAAAAATTAGGAGAGAATTCTAATGAATTCGTTGGATAATTCCACATAATTGTTGAAGAGAAAATATTTTGTGACAAAACAAACTCAGTAGAATTATTTTCCTGTAATTAAATTAATGGGATTTAACTTAGGAAGTTTTTTTTCATGTGAAAAATTGAGGAGAGTTAAAAATTTGTGGCTCAAAAAATTCTGCTGAGTTCCACTGAATGATTTATGGTAGCCAGAGTCTGCAGTAGTCTCACCATTCAAAAAGCGTTTCTCCATTGATGAGTAGGCCTCCCGCGACAAGTTCTTCTCGATGTTAATGTGGAATGCCGTGTCTTCGCTGCTGCCTTCCAATTTTTTAATCCTCTCCTGGTACTTTCGGATTGTCTCGTACAACTCCCCAGTCTCCGCCAACTGATCCGCTATTATTCCCCGGTCCTTTGCAGCCTTCGTCCTGAGGGCGTCGTAAGACACTCGCCGGTCGTGCGTGTCTCGAATAAAATGAACAGAAATTACGCGATAATTGGGGGGATATAAAGGGGGACGCTTGCCGCGAATTTACCATTGGAGTAATTTGTTATTACGTCATTCATGGCGTCCCAAAAAAATTTTATCCTCTTCTCGACGTCGATGAGGGCCATCTTCGTCGAGTGACTTCCGTCCTCGCGGAAATTGTCGAGTTTATCTGGAGTAGCGGAAGAATTCAATTAATTTCCGCCCGATTTTACTGGCAAAATCCCCAGTTTTGTCAGTTTTTTTAGCCAAAGATTTTTAGTTCGCTAGATCTCTAGAAAAATATTTCGACAGTCGGCGCAAAATTGACGGAATTAAAAAGAAGACGCGAAGACTCTGGGGAAATTTTCGTCGTACAGGCGGTCTCGCTCTGAAGGCTCTCCAGGAGTTCTCGGGTGATTTCCTCCTCCCTCGTCATTACCGCACGCAAGAAGCCCTCGCTCTCATCGTTCAGGGACACTATCTTCCCGACGTCCGCCTGGCTCTCCTCGATCATGCCACGGAGCTGGTGTTCGTAATGATCATAAGCTGCGGTCGATCTGTCGTCGTAAATGTCCTCTAATCTCTTTATTATCCCCATATGTGCGCCGATATTTCTCTTGTATTGGGCCTCGGACTGGGCCAGACCTTCCAGGAGGCAATGGACTCTGGGAATACACAATTTGAAATATCCGTAAATAACTCGACCAAAAAAAAAACTCAACAATCCTCACGTCTTTCTCAGGAGAAAGAAATATGGATAACCTAATTGTATAATTATTTCTCTACAATTTATTCAGTAAATTAAAAATAAAAGAAAATCCGAGGGTGAATAATGCTTGAGGTAATTGGGAATAAAATGGCGGCGCCAGTCCCCTCAGGAGTTGCAAAAATCCTGGGTTATCGTGAGACGTCGATGCTTTTATTTCAGACGTAATACACAAAAAAAAAATCACACACCTGTGATCCTTAATGTCAAGGCTACGCTCGAATGTGTTGCGGCTCACCTCGATCTCCTCCTTCATAGTGGGAATCTTAATGTCTGCCATAATTTTCCTCCAGGAACGCCGCAGATGCTCGTTATTACGAGTGCCCATTTTCGTCTCGCGTTTGAGTGCCTCGTGCCTCAGCTGAGCTTTGCGCTCTTCACTCGTGCCACCCGGTTTTCTCCTGGTCTTATCCTTCGGTCGTTGATCACTGGCCGGGCCGGGCTCCATAGCGGGTCCACCCAGACGGCTGCTGCGGTTACGATGATCAGCGGGAATTGATTACGCAATCGGACGAATTTCTGGTCGGCTGCAACCGAGGGAGGTCTCAATAATTTTTTTAGGATATTTGCAGGGGTTGAAGCGGTGGAGAGGATCTCCCTCCAGACCAAGGACACTCTCGACTGTCATCTCATTAAATTTCGGAGATGATGGAAATGGAAATTGTCGGAAGGTCCACTGGAGGCTTCGAAGGGCATATTTAAATTGATTTGACGTAATTCCAGGAAAACTGTGGAGTTAAAAATACGCAAGATCAAACGGACTTTGAGCTCACGAGAAATTACAGAATTTGTTTGAAGAATAATAAAAAGCTCAAACGATTCCCATTTATTAATTTGTTCATTTGGAAAATTGAAATGATTGAAAAATATTGCCAATCGCGATTCGATAAATATTAGCACAGAAAAATTGACGCTAATCCAGGGGAATACCTCAATTCGCGACTCCTCTCCTAATCGACGTTAAATTTTTCGCTCAACTAACTCCGATTTAGCTCCCCCACGGGCTCAGATAAAAAAAGAGTGAGCACCGATGGGCAACTGTCATTAGCATTTTGTTTTCCCGTTCGTCGAGAGGAATTTGTATTCGGAAGCGACGAGATCACCGAGAAGTCCATAAATCGACGAATAGCTCTAGTAAAAAAATTCAGAATTCTCCCATTGAATTTTTTTTTCCAACTGTAAATTGCCGGACACTCCCACAGGCCGCAATGTCCAATAATAATTGCCTGAAAAATTGAAATACAATAATTTTACTGACAATTCGTCTCCTGAATTTTTTTCCTCAATAAATACCTGATTGTCCGAATGGTATTTTCTCCCTCAGTGCAGGTGTCTCGTGCAAAAATCCCATGGGGTTTCCCCCCCACAGAAGATTCCCCCGAGTTCAAGGTCGGTTGGGATGTAAAATGCGGACTCATGTGCGGTGGGAGAGAAAAAAAATCTGAATGGACCATTGCCAGTGAGAATATGGAAGCCACGCGAAGACAGACGTAGTCTCCGGCTGAACAGGATGACCTTCTCAAGTGATGGCCTTGGATCTCCTCCCAAAACCGCCCTTCCACTATTGTTCACGAGGTGGGGAGTGAGGTACAGGCTTATCCTATAAAAGTCACCTGTAGATTTCAATGTTCGTCTCTTCTCAGCACATCCATTGAGGTTCGTATTCATCTCCGCAGTTCGACAATTTAATATTCAACGGGACAATTGCGTAACTCGTCGTTGCATTCGAGTGTTAATGACTAGGGCTCTAGTGAAATTGGCTTATTGATTGTAATCCTAACGAATTGCCCTAACTTCTAATTAATTATTTAACGCTATTTCGTTTGCGTAATTTTCTTAACGAAAGAAAATTTAACAATGGTTTTACTTCCAAGCCGTTCAACAAAATATTTTCAATTGAATAATTGAACAAAAAGTGGCTTTAAACAATGATAAAAATTCCTCAGAAACCCAACAAAATTGTCCAGAGTTTACCATTAAATTATTGCCTGCGCCATTTGCAATGTCTTTTAATTTATATTTCTTACTCTGTTTAATCTCTCGAAGTTGTCGTTGAAATCTCCGAAATCCAGATAAAAATGCAGCTCTTGAGTCTGGTGTTGTTGCTCTGCGGAGTCCTGGCGGTGGCGTACGGCCAGGGGGAGCCCCTGGACCTGGAGGCGGAGCCCTCGACGGAGGTTCTCACCAGGAGTAAACGTGGATTACTCCTGAAAAAAGCTGCTCTGCTTGGCGGAGGTGCCCTCCTCGCGAAGAAAGCACTCCTCGTCGGTGGGGCTGGCTTAGTTGGAGCTGGAGTAGGAGCTGCTCTTTACAAAGCCAAATCGTAAGTGACTAATGAATTAATTGCCTTCAACCAAAAGAAATTAATATTTTATATCAATTTGTTACATTCACTGAGACAATTTAATAGAAAAAAAATGGCGTCGTGTGAGGAACGCTAAAAATAATTCCTCCCGCGATTAATGAAATTTATTATTTATTATTGCATTTTTTTTTGGGCTGGGTAGAAACGGAGGATATGGTGGAGGCTATCACGGAGGATACGGAGGATACGGAGGATACGGAGGCTACGGCGGAGGCTACGGCCGGGGCTATCCCGGGGGATACGGCGGATATCACGGAGGATACCGCGGGGGATACACCGGCGGATACTACGGGGGATACAACAGCGGCTACGGCTCTGGATACGGATATAATCGTCCCTATTACAATAATGGGTGCGTTTAATCACCTGTTGTCCCCCCATACTATATCAAATCCTGAATTAAATTCGCTAGATAATTCCAGGGGATCTATATTAATGTTTCCACTCAATTTCGGCTATTCCTATAATTAATTATTTAATAAGAATTCTTCTAGAGATTAAATTCTATTGATTTTTCTGGAGGATTTATCCTAGGGGAGGATTTATTCTAGGGAAATATTTTATATCGAATTCCCTTCGGCCGGAATTTTTTCCTCAATTTTTTAATTCATAAATTAAGGAGACATGTGTTGGTGGATATTTTTTTACTTTGGAATTTTCCAGATGGTGACGAGGATTAGGAACCAAAGCAGAGTTAGGTCAACAGTCGAGGGCTCTCGAGATTCTCCGGGTCCGAGTGTAAAACGCCAGGGGTCGTTTAAATTATCGAGTGGAATGAATGTCAAGCACCTGATGTAATAAATTAACATGTTTGATTTACTCTCCCATTGTGACATTATTTCTCGGATGAACTACGAGTGTATTTAAATAGGCGGCTTGAGGCCTGTCCCTCGGCCGGTGAGGAAATCCTAATGGCCAGCGGTGACAAGAGCATTTCGGAATAATGAATTTTTGGTGGGCGGAAAATAATCAGCCGACGCTGGAGACGCCAGTCCCACGAAATTATTGCAATTATTTTTGGAATATTGTTTAATCGTGTGAAGTGCCTCGTCATTATTAATCATCAGCTTTTTCAATTAAATTGCGTGAGAGAATTTTGAAAAGGAAATCTAGCTCGGCCGTTGCTTGTTACAAGAATTTTTTCAACGCTCTCTTTTCATTAGGAGCTTGGGGGGATTACCCGGAATTTAGAGATAATTAATTTTTGTCGCCTGACATTTTTTGTCTGGCAATTCTGCGAGTGGGCAGTTCCAGAAAAAATTGGCCAATTAAATAAAACAATCCTCGAGCTGAGGATTTTAGTAGACAAACAACAAAACGGACTGTTAGGAAAATTAATTGACTGGAATTGGGCAATTGTTGAGTTTAAATTGTAATTTTTATTAGCGCTTGGAAAAATTAGTTGCCCGTGTCCTCAAAGTCTTTTCACTTTCCTCGTCTCGTTGGGCCACCTGGTAATCAATGAACTCGTTTTCTTCAAAAGTTCCGTCATGCTGGCGTGTCGTCTCGTCGACATTGTTCGGGCTCGTGAACGGAATCTCAATAAAAAAGACAGTGCACAAGACTGGGGGAAACTTGGATGGCCAGGAATTACAAAGCTCCATTCAATATGGGAAGTGCGTGCTGACAAATAATTTACGTGACTGTCGCAACAGACTCGGAATGTACTATTTTTTTTCTTCCTCATTTGGCGCGACGGTTTCCCATCGAAACGCATCTTCCCCCGAGGAAATCCCAGATGACATGATAATAACGCGAAAACTTGACAAGAAAAAAATCTGGAGTTGAAAAATAATGAATTTATCTTCTGCTGAATTCCCCGAAAATTAAACAGCTCTCCCAGATGCCCTAATTTTCCCCCCAACAGATGATCCACTCCCAGAGAATTTCTTCTAATTAATTGGATCGTTGAAAAAAAAATTATTGCTCAGCATTTGTTGAAAATAATCCCTGGCTTGTGATGAAATTTAATTGAACTCACGAATAATCGACTGGCTTTCCCCAATTTAACCAGAAATTCTGAACGCCTGAATCGCCAAAATGAGACGAAATTCATGAGATGAATTGAATAAACAAAAACCCAAAGGTAGGGTAATTGCATTTTTAACGGTTCCGAGAATTTCCTCGCTCCGCTTTCCAATTAAATTTTGGGGGGAATACGGAGTAAATAATTAAAGACTACGAAATTCTGCTGATGATAATTTTTCCACTAAAAAATCCGTAGATTTCCGGAGGAATTTTTTTTTCACGAAACAGTAAAGAAAATCATCACTGACATAATCAATGGATGACTTCCCGGGCTCTTGTATCACCTCATTGTGCGTCACAAGCACGTGTTCGTAGTCAACGCGGAATCATAATCAAAATTTATCGGATTGTCGCAACGAAATCCCCTTTTTCCGTGGGGATTATCGCGGCCCGCCCTCCCCCCGTCAAATCGAATGAAATTTCGTTCAGGTAAAAGCTGCAGTGGGTAGGGATACGGTGAGTAGAAAATCAGGGTATATAAAATCGAAAGCCGGACAAACTCCATAGACCAGAAGTCGCCAGTGACAAGTGCAAGTGAGGGTGATTTAACGGCTCGACTGAAATCAGATTGGAATTGTCAAGGTAAGCCTGAGCCCCCCGCCGCCCGGAAATCTCACTGAATAAATAATGAATTGCAAATAAAACTGACATCGATCCCCTGAAAACAATCCAACCCCAATTGGTACAATTTATTTATTAAAAATAGAGACACAAAGATTTAGGGTGGAATTAAAAATTAAAAATAATCTCAATCGGTAGAGAAAACTCTCTTTAAATTAAGATAAATTATTTTCTTGTCTGGATTATCCGAATTAAAACGATTGAGCCTCGACGACAAAATAGAAAAGCCACTCTCAAGGCCTTCTCCTCAACTCTAACGTCCCTATTTCCCTTATAACTAGTGTCAATATTTTCCAATCATCGAAGATTGTAAAAGGGAAGTGAGCCTGTCATCGGTTTATCATACCTCGTTAGTTTTTCCATTCTCCCCCTGTTTTTCTCGTCAACATTACGACACACAGGAAGCCCGGAACTATATATATCCGGTCACCCGAAGCCTATGAGAATCAACTTCCCGAAAGGAAACTCGTCTTCGTAGCTTGTTCATCCACTTTTACCCAGTTGTGTGCACAAGAAAATGGAAACTTGTACTCACTCTCGTTAAATCGATTTCCTTATTCCGTCGAATGTCAGCTTTCCCCCGGCTTCATTGATGAATCATCTGGAGTTTTCGCCTAGGACTGGAAGCTCCGGAGTCCCCCTGAATAAAGTTTATAATTATTTGGGTCAGTGCGACTGTCGAGAATTGTTTTCAATCGTTTTTTATTGAGCCGATTGATTAGCTCAGTTGAAAATTAAACATTTCGTGGAGATCCATGAGTTGAACATTTTTCTAAAAATATATTTTGAACAATCTTTCAATTTTTGTTATTATTAAACTTGTCAATCGGAATTTGTGACAGGCAAACGTCGCGAAATGGTAATTAAATAAAAATACTGGACTCCCAGTAGCTCCACTTACTTCAAAAAAATAAAATTCTCTTTGACTGGATCTCCATCAGATGAAGGGCTGGACAATTGCTGGAATTGTCTGCGTGTGTTTCCTGGCGAGCGCCCTGGCACAGGCCCCGGGGGATAGCGAGTTGGAGAGTTCATTCGGCGGTGGTGATTCGCAGCTGAGGGATCCCCAGGATGTTCACACGAGAAGCAAGCGGACTCTGCTGCTGAAGAAGAAGATCATCGGGGCTGGACTGCTGGGGCTGGGGCTCGGCGTCGCCAAAGGGTAATTTCTAGACTCGTACCGCAATTTTTTTCTAATAAAAAAAAACAGCCGATCTCTTTTCTATTTTATTCCAGTTTTTGCTTTCCTCTCTTTGGTTAAGGACTCGTTTTTATATTTTATCATGCTCAGGTACAAGCTGGGCTACCACCACTCGCCGGAGGTCCACCACGTCTACTTGTCGCCACCTCCACCACCGGTGAGGTACGTCGAGTACGTGGAGAAGCCCGTCTACGTCGAGAGAATCGTTGAAAAGCCGGTCTTCAAGTCCCCAACTGTCGACTACGACCATCAGCCCTGGGGACCACCAGAGCCATCATCGACTTACGGGTACAATTGATTATTTAAATCAGTCTCTGCCGTAGTCTTCTTCCTGTTGATAATAATTTGACAGCCCCAGGCACGAAAGAATACACAGAAAAATCTGGAGAAATTGTTGAATAAAATAATTCAACAATTCAATTGTCAAGAGAATTCCCAGAGTTCTCCGTTTTAACTAAAAATAATTGACTTTTTCTTTCAGGGCCTGGTGAACCCGTCGTCAATCGCCCCATGTCATCTTCTATTTGTTATTCCTGTTACCTCCAACTGTTGATTTTCATTAAATAAAAAACCTTTTTTGTACGCCTGTTGTGAGAATTGACTTGTTTATTTTTTTCGCCTCCACGTGAGCGCCCGATAATTATCGGCGACGAGAAATTTGGCGCTTCATTTCACGCGTCCAGGTGAGAATTAATGGAGGAGAGGGTGGCCGTCGTTGTGAGGCGAGAGTGAAATGCTGCGCGAGCGGAGATTGCCTCATTCGTTGGCACTTGAACAAAAAAAATTCAAGAAAAATCGGGGGAATTCACGAAAAGCTCCAGTTGGATTTTTGTTAACTTTTGGCAGAGTCTGTTGAGCCCCTCGTGAGATTATCTGATTTTTTTATTCATAGGAATTGTTGAACGTGAGATAGTTCGTATTTTTGAGATTTAAACAAATTTTTTGATTAAATAGGATCGTCCAAAAATTAATAATTTTTTTTCTCCGCATTTTTCGCTGTCGTCGGTGGGAGAGAGAAGACAAGAAGGGAATAATATAAGATAATTTCTTTAATTTTTACCTCAATACCATCCTTAACATGTTAATAAATTCCACTTAACCGTAACCGTAATTACTAAATTTCATGAGATATATTTCTAGATCATTCGGAAGAGTAGGATCCAATCTTAACTTTACAATAAATATCGCTATCATTGCTAATTGTCACTAGAATAATTTTTTTCCATTTTTTTTTTCATTATTTTTGTCAACATTAAACATTTATCGGCACAAAGATTTGCCCGAAAGTATACTAGTAACACAGACGGGTTATAAAACCGAGTATACAGTCGCACGCGGTGAGAAATCCAATAGAAAATTATGAGAAAATTCAATTTTTTTTATTAACCACTGAAATTTTTTCCCCCATTTTCATTTCCCACAAAAAACCCGTAAACAGATTTAAAGAATTTAGTCGAATAAATTCATCTGTGAATTTTATTAAATTTTCCAGAGGCAATATTAATTAATAATTTATTTTGCTCACTGAGAAAAAAAAATCTAGCTTTAGCGGAAGCCATCCTATCTTCCATTGGATTTTTTCGCGTGCAGGTAATATGGAACAGCTGAAAAATCGATGACTCCAACGTAAAGGGCAGAGATTGATTCCCTGATACTACGAGATTAACAAGCTCACTTTAGTCTTATATAATTATTGATCGTGATTCCTCATTACCTCTGACCTCATCGAATTAATAATATTACCTTTGATCAGCTCTTGAGTTCATTTCCCGAGTTGTTCGTTGGAAACCCCAGATGACATGATAATAACGCGAAAAAAAAATCTGAGGTTGAAAAATAATTAATTTTTCTCCTGCTGATTCCCCAAAAAATTAAACAGCTCCCCCACGTGCCCTAATTTTCCCCCAACAGATGATCCACTCCCAGAGGATTTCTTCTAATAAATTGGATCGTTGAAAAAAAAATTATTGCTCAGCATTTGTTGAAAAAAAATCCCTGGCTACTGATGAAATTTAATTGAATTCACGAATAATTGACGGGCTCTTTCCACTTTAACCAGAAATTCTGAAGGCCTGAATCGCCAAAATGAGAAGAAATTGATGAGATGAATTGAATAAACAAAACCCATACATTTACGTATAATACACAGGTACCTAATAACACGAATCGTTCAACAACATGTAAATATTTAAAAACCTCCCGTTATTATTAACCACGCGGGTGGCATCGATCCACCAATTATCGTCACACATTTGATTATAATTTTTTAAATTTCCCCACTATTCCGCTTCCCCGTGAAATTACTAGTTTCGATTGTCATCCGAAAAAATACCTCAATAATTACAGTCACAGCGTGTGTGATACTGAATACAATGATTCAAACTTCAACTACATATACCTAATATATACATACATATATATCTTCTTGTTCTTCCCAGTACGAGTCCCCTGAGTCCCGAATTAATAACAAATTTCTGATAAAATTCGCGACGAACAAAAGAGGAAGTGACGCGTCTACGGACTTATTGCTCAGTCAGCTACTGAAGAAGTTCCCAATACCAACAGATTAAATTAAGAAAGACTGACAAGAAGATCACTCACACGATCTGCAAAAACCTTTCCTCCGACTTCCCAACGAGAACTAAAAATAAATAAAAATGAAAGGAAATCCCCGCGGGCCTCCCCGAGAGAGAGAGAGAGTCCCAGTTCTCCTGTAAAATATTTTCAGGCGACCCCACGACTCGATGAAGGAACCTTTAGGCCGATAGAAAAGTCCTATTTACAAAACGGCAATGCTGATAAAGGATCGTACAAAGTAGATACGCTGATAATTGTTTTCATCGCCCGCCGACGACTCGCCAATCGACGGATTTCTAATAACGAGCGAATGAAAATAATTATTCTCAATCTTAACATATAATCCTCGTTCAATACTGACCAGCAGTGACAATCCGGCGAGCCCCCTCACCACAACAACGCAATAAACCCGGAATTGTTCCATTAAACGTCACTCATGCAAGGACACATTACTATTAAAGATCTATGGGAGGTAAATGGAAGACATGTAATAACTATCCATGCCTCTTGAAACGCTGATGCTTCTTGTGGGGAGGTAGTTTGGCAAGTGGCGAATTGATATATCCGGCTGCTACGGGAGTTCGATACCTCGCAATTATCGGGGCTCTCCAGCCGCCCCCGTCAAACATTAGTAAACATTAAACCGTCGATTAACCCGACGAAAAAGAAATGAAGAGAATTTTCCGACGACTGACAGTTCTCGACCGCTTCATCTTCGGCGCTCTCCCCACTCCGCGCGGCAGACGATGAGCGCCAGCGTCCCCACTCCCCTCCGCAAAGCCGGCGTTCTCCGCGCGCCCGGTAGAGGGTACCAGGTAATCAGATAAACATTAATATCTCGAGAACTATAAATCCTAGAAGGTTGATTAAAAATCCGTTTTACTCGTCAGAAAATTCCCTAAATATTCCACCCATCGCGCGCAAACAATTTCCCAACACCTTTAGAGATTCTCCCATCAACGTGAACATCACCTCGACCCCTGAAAGCCCTCGCATTGTTTAACGAAGTGTCAATGACTCAACGGAAAGTGACATAGAGGCAGCATGTCGATAAGTTTGATGTGTAGCTGGTGTACTGGGTACTTCTTCAATTTTCTCCAGATCATTAGCAGCGCCCGCGCTATTTTGCTTGTACAGCCTCGGTAATGGACGTGATAGGGTGGTAGATGACACCGAGCATTCCGATATTATTGATACTGGCTCATCAGCCCTGTCAAGGCTGAATTGTCTCTTGAGCAAACGACTTGAGCCTTTACCAAAATGCTCATTCGGCGATAAACACCTGTAATGATTGTAAGGCGTACTCAGATCATCCTCATCAATGTGACCAACCCGCCGGTGTCTACCACTTGTACCACGAAATGCTGAACTCGATATTGAGCTTAATGATGTTGTTGATGCTGCACCAAGTAGTGCTGCAGCAACGTCCGACGCTGTTGCTGGAAAATTAATATCTTTCTCGTCGTGCACTGACACAGCAACTTTTCGCATTGGCCGCTCATGGAGTGACTGCGCAGCGGAGAATTTTGAGCTTGTGCACGTTGTCGTTAATGAGGAACTACTCTGGCCTGAACTATTGTCATCCTCGTCTTTTATCGAGGTTATTGGTGGCTCCTCGATGGTGGGTTCACGATGGATCTTTGGCGCTTCGATTGACGAGGCCCTCGAGGGCCCCTCAGAACCCGGCGAATTGTCGCCGTCTAATTTGATCCCTAAGCTCTCTTCCAATCTACAACACGCAAACGTGCTTCATCAGACACGGAGGGAAACAATCGGTAGAAATTACCGGGTTCTTCCACAATCGTCTAGTATTTTCGCCGCTCGGGAAAGATTATCAGACCATCCTTTATTGATTGCTTACTAAAAATGATCTAGCCCGCCGCGGAAAATCCTCCAACTCGTCGTAAGTCTTCCCGAACGTCGGGGATACCACACGATTACCAACCGGGCCTGTAATTTCTACTCAAAAAATTCTCCCCGCGGAGAACTGAGGAGAATTGAGCGGAGGGTTCGCTTGAAAAGATAATCAGCCCTACTGAGTTATTTGTTTATAGATATAGCGCTGATTATCAAGTGGGACTGGCACGGGATCCTTGAACATCATCATCAACATCATCATCAACATCATTGAAACTAAATATGTATGGAATATTTACCCGTGATCATCCCTGGAGATGCCGGCAGAAACGTCAAACGTCCGTTAACATTGTAGACGAAAAACATCACGCAAAAAGAATACAAAAATTTTGCTACTCACCCAAGTGGTGGTGGTGTCGGTAATGGTTTATCGAAGCCCTGTTTACCAAGTAACCAGTATGTGGGCATTTTGCCCTTACCTTTGACATCAGTACATCCACGATACTCAATGTGATAACCACCAACTTGACACAGCCTGTCACGAGTGGCTTGGCTCAAATGAATTCGCCACGGTTCACCCGTCGACTCCATTCTCGATGCCGTATTTACCGTATCGCCGAACAAACAGTAGCGGGGCATTGTGAGACCTACGACGCCAGCACAACAGGGACCTGAGCAAATATTGATAGGGGTAGTTGAGGAGAGAAAAAATCGTGTAACGAGGAGAGAGAGAGAGAGAATTGGACAGTTGATGGACAATGATTATTTTGAAAATTCAAGGAACAATTGTCAGTAATTGTTAATTATTCTTTTCTTGGATCTTTACCTGTGTGAAGACCAATCCTCAAGCGCAACTGGGTTTTGGGCAGATGACGAACCTTGAATTTGCCACTCTGGTGGAGTAAATCGAGGGCCATTGTCGCTATCTGAGAGGCGTGATCCTGAATTCTCACCGGACATCCACCGACCACCATGTAAGCGTCACCTATTGTCTCGACCTTGTAGACAGTGTAAGCATTAATAGTGTCGTCGAAACAGGTGTACAGATCGTTCAGTAAATCAACAACTTGGAAGGGAGTGGAGTGTGCTGAAATGGCTGTGAATCCAACGATATCTGAGAAGTATATTGTCACTTCGGCGAATTCCTCGGGGTCCACTGGCATTCCCAGCTTCAATTTCTCCGCTACCGTGCTGCCAGGAAAAACGAATTATTATCGATAGCCGGGCCGAATTGGGGAGGGCTAATATTACAGTTCAGCAGTACACGAGGGACAATTCCAGCAGATCAAGGATTACCAGATCGAGAATTTTTGTTGCTTTAAGTGACCCGAAAAAAAATGGGATTAACTGGATTCTTTCAGAATTCTCTGTACACGGAGAGAAAAGTTCAGTAGTAATTACCCCGGGTCAGGATAAAAATTGTCAGAACTACCCAACGAAAGGGTAATTGATTACCAAAAAAATTCCCTCCATCTACTCTTCACTCCCCATAAAATAATAATAACGTCGGACCCCGTCCACCGGCCCACAAAGAAATCCTCAAAATCAATGAGATTGTCACCCAAAGCTCCAGCAAAATGGCATTTTCCCCAGGAGAAGGAGGACCCAATAAAAATATCAGAACTCCCCCCTCAGACATCCCGACACTCCCAAATCTCATTTCTCTTCACAATTGTCGTTTGAGCTACTCTACCTCGGCAGCATGCGATTCAAAAGCTGTTCAGTTTTCTTCTTCTCCATGTCCAACTGTTCCGTCCTCTCGCGAATAAGTTCCTCCAAGTTATTAGAATACTTCTCAAGCATTTGAAACATGGTATCCACAAAGTTCACCTTTCTTCCGTGATTTAATTTTTTAAATAAATCATGTACAGCATTGAAATCAGGCCTCATGTCAGCTGCTTCAGCCCAACACTGGCGCATTATGTTAATAGCTTCGGGTGGTGCTGCACCCTTGCTAACAGAGGGTCGTATAAGTGGCGGTGGTTTCTTGACCTTTGCAATAATATCTGTCACGTACAGCAGAGTTGATGAGCAACAGACAGAGAGTGAGAGCAAAAGAAAAACAAAAAAGATTAAAAAAAAAATCATTAACTTCACTCCATAAAACAGATTTCACTGTCAGTAAAATGGCGTGGGGGGCGGTGGGTAAGGGGATGAGAAAAAAAAAACAAAGCCTGAATTAATTAATTCTGCTCCAGAGAATGTTTAAAAAAAGACATCAGGTGTTGGCACACTAGGGGGCATGCGTTAATCGGAGCATGAGCACGTCCTACCAGACATTATACGTATAAAGTAGAGGAGAAAGTCTCGATGTAATTATAGTATCAAAGGATCGATAGACAATCTCTGGTTATATTGGATATTGATGTTATATAGCTTCACATTGGATGATTAAAAGGGGGTATTACGTGTGATAAGTTAATGAGAGTTAGTGACTGACCTTCGGGTGATAGTGCCAACATGCAGAATGGCTCGCCTCGTACAACAACTTCCTGCATTATGATGCCAAAGCTGTAAACGTCACCCGGTTGGGTGCCTCTTTTACGTAGGCCCGAGTGTCTCAGTAATTCCGGCGCCGTCCACAGTAAATCTTAAACAAAAACCAGACGAAATGCTCAGCCATGTGAACGTAAGCATAACTTGTTCTCGTCAGTCTCGTCAGTCTCGGGATTTTAGTAGTTTATTTATTTAATTTGTTTTTTCGTTTGGAAGTTATGAACGCATTGGGTGCTGCGGAAAGGATGGGGGGAGGGGGCGGCGATGGGCCTGGAGCTATTGTCGTTGGAAGCTCATGAGATGGTCCTTCGGCGTCGTTTTTATTGCTCCCTTCGACTGGAAGTGAAGCTTTATTGAGCATTATTTTTTATAAATCAAGTAATTTCGGATATATTGCCTCGAAACTTCATTCATTCCACCGCGCGCGACCTCGAGCATCACGAGAGGCATTCTTCTGATTTATTGGGCCATTCTGAGTCCTCTTCGAGTGTCGATGGTTGATTTTTGGAGAGGAAGATTGAAATACGTTCGGAAATCAAGGAATTCATGTGCTCAGGCGAGGAGGACGAGGTGAGGATGAGCCAATGAGTTTTTATCTTCTGATTTTTGTTGTGAAGACATTAACTACTCCGAATAACAACCATGGAACACACGGTTTTTATCAGGTGGAGGGGGATTGTTATGAGCATCATTTCTGCAAATCAAATAATTCAAGAAACACCAACTTCAGGTACTTCCTTTGAAATGAAAAATCTGAGTTTGTGTTCCCGTAATGATTTTCCTGAGAACCCCAGAGCTCTCCGACTACTTGGAGGTGAGTGGAGATGTCCATTGCAATCAGACAACACCAACAATGCTCTCTTTTTATTTTCTATCCTATTCATTACTCACCCCTGGCATTCTTCGTCGGTGTCGCAATACTCTGGGCTTCATAAAACGCTGGCAAACCGTAATCAGTGACTTTGAGAACCCATCTTGCGTCAATGACACAATTACGAGACGTCAGGTAGCCGTGTACACGAATAGGACTGCTGTGCAAGTACTTCATCCCCTGCGCAGAGAGAAAATTCGTAATGGGGTTTTAATTAGTGATTTAATTAGTAATTAGAATAAAATTATTCTCCAGCACAACTGGAGTAATTGTATTCTCCCGAAATAGAATCGAGAATTCCTCGGGAATTTTGTACGAGAAAAAAAGAAAAGATAACTTTTGTTGAGCAGTCAATGAAAAATTAAAAATGGTAATTTTTACTGCTTAAAAATTGATTGACAAGTGTCCAGTGCTCTCTGCTGTGCACATATTTTATTATTAATGAAGAATTCTCACCCGTACAAGATCGGTCAATAGCGAGAGCCTGAACGACCAATCGAGCTTAATCTCATCCTGCATGAGAACGTCCTCGAGTGATCCCCGAGTGCAGTATTCCGAGACTAAGCAGGGTCTCGCTGGCTCCGTCAGGCATCCAATAAAGGGATTCAAATTTTCATGGCGCAATCCGTGTATCTGGAATTTTTAAAATCCAAGGAAAATGGGCATTGAGTATAACTGGGAGAAAAAGGCAGAGTTAATCCACGAGATCTCACCATAATCAGGACATCCATGGCTTTACTCTTGAGCTCAAAGTTGTTAGCCTGGCACGGCAGCTCTTTGAGTTGTACCAAGTCTCCCTGGAATAAAAAAAAAAACGAAGGGAAGGGGGGGATAAAAAAATAACGCTCACATAAATAGGATTTATCCTCGTCGGAATGAGGGAGACAAACTGGATAAAGTTGCATTAGGGTGGGGTACGTAAAGCACAGATAACGAAAGAGATTTAACGAACGTGGGGGATGTATTAGGAGACAGTTTTGAATCACTCAGGCAATCTTACATTGTATCTCGCCCGAGGATCCTTGAGGATGGTATGCCATGCTAGACTACCAGTGCTTGCCTTCAAATGGGGCTTGAGCGATCCAACGCTGCCCTGCAGCAGATCTGGCTTATCAACCTCAGGCCCACCGAATTCCTGGAGCTGTTTCAACCAGCAGCAGAGCATTGTTTCAATTCCCTCGTCGACCTATTTAATTTTCGTCGTTCCATCAAATTGAACGATTTCGTGGGCGATTTAATGCATTTAAATTGATTTTTTTAACCCCAGAAATCGATAAATAACGACTGCAAAAATTGTGGGTCAATGTCAGAGAGAAATATTGGGTAATGAAGTCATTAAAGTATGTACATTAAACTAGAGCAGTTGTCGCAATAAAAAAAATTCCATCGAATGATAAAAAATTGCATTGACTCGCCCTCCAGCCTCCTCGCCAAAAACTCACCCTTCTATTGTCCGTCGGCTGGGGAAACACAAAATCCGAGGCCGTGAGAACAATTTTGAAGGGTCCCTTCGACACTCTCTTATTCACCAAGTGCCTTCGCACCAATATCGTTATAATAAACAGCATAAAAGTCAATAACAAACACGTCAAAATGATAACAACAATGTGAGATGTCCTCATGGTGAGTTGATCGTTAACATTTCCTCGATTATCACCTGGTGGACAATAAACGAGTGCTTAACAATTATTTTTCATTAAACTACAAACGTCAGGGGTTGAGGAAAAATTTATATTAATTCGTGGGGTAATGATTGCTGACATTGATAGAGCCACTTACCCCGGCAATCGTTTTCATTGGAACACAGTTCTGGGTCAAGTGTCACTTCATCAACAAGATCGTTTTCCACGAGCTCTCGTACCACCAAATACTCTCTGCTTTCAATCACCTCGGCTATTGGATACCAACTGCCATTGGTATTTACCGATGAACGCCAACCGAGTAGACCGTAAGTGAACATTTTGTTATTGTTGGTATTTAAAGTTGAATTATCATGCGTCAAAATGCTCAGTGACTCGTTCAGTCGGTCGACAATGCTGCGCTCTTTGTACTCCTGAGTGCCATGGTAAATAGCATCTAGATTGTATCTATTCGGATGGAAAATTTTTGACTGTGCGTGTGACAATGGAAAATCAGGGAGGGCTGGGGAGTATTTCTGTCCTGAGAAAATGTGGAAATGAATTCTTTTTTTTCCTCTTCCCCCTTCTCATTTGGCTTATTCCTTTTTCCAGAGATGCTGATGCTTCTCTGGTGTCGGGAAATGCAGCGGCTCTGACGAGAGTTTCTTTCAAAGCCGCTGTGTCAAATGAGGATCATTGAATAACTTCTTTTATGAGAGCACGGTTTTTCCCCCGGCGGTCTTACGTAAATCGTCTGATGGCGCAATTATTATTATAAAATGTTCGATGCAGGATGGTCTGTAGCTCCTTTTTGCACAAATAATTAAATACAAAATGTTTACCCCTCGCTAAAAATTCTCTCCACGTGAGAGGATTTTTATTAACAATTGACTCAGCCAGGGGAGAGAAAGAAAAAGCCCACTCTCAACGGACAGAAATATTTTTCCCCTGAAAATTGTTAAAACCGTTGGTAACCTCTTGTCGAAAGGTGCAAAAGCTAGTAAATTCTTCATCCGTCCGTGGAATCTTCTCCCCTGACGTTTGTCACCAACGACGGCAGAGCCATTGGTCGTTGACGTCGCTGTCGTACTCGTCGAATTATCGGATAAAGTTCCGATAGTTGGCAGGAAGAATTCCGGTCCCTCGGGATGAACGAGGAGAAAAAGCGAGTTGTCAGTTCGTGATGTACGTAGAGTCTCCAACTCCCTCATAACTCGGCTGATTAATTTCTCATCCTCCACCGGCAGGCACAGGACAATAACTGTTTTTTTTTGTTATTTCTATTATTACATTTTTTTTTTGGAAACCGATGATCCAATGAATTATGGTAATACGTCGAGGCGTTCGCGGGGCGGTTTTAATGAATTGAATAATGACAGGATTTATTAATAATACGTTACCTCGTGGAATAATGGTCTCGAACGAGGCGAGTGATTGATGAATCTGGGAGGCGGTGGTTTGCCGTGAAAGGAGCACGTGGTGACGGGCAATTATGCCGATACTCCGCAAAACACCTATCACTGCTCTCGCTACACTTGACCAGGGCTCCTCGTCTTCGATAAATGCCGAGTTATTGGTTAATTAGGGGGTAATTAAGTGGCGACGTGGTCAACCAGGTCAACGGGGAGGGATCTCCCGGGAAAATTAATTTTTTTAAATACCAGAATTTTTTTCTACCGACATTGTTGACAATTTTTTTTTCCCCAATATTTTTTTGAGAACTCCGGGGGACTTTCGTCACTCGATCTTCGCGGGTAATACAGCAGTTGATGGTATTGAAAATGCGGGTTTTATGATCTTCTTTGAGTACTTTTTTTTATGCGGAAAAGATTGAAAAAATTGCGGGAATTTTCCGTCGAGTCTGGTATTTGAAAAAATAAGAGGGCATTCGGTGGGTTTTTTTTTATCGAACTTGAAAAACTTAATTCAAACCTGAGGTCTTCGGTGAATTTTATGAAGTAATTCTCCCCGTGGAGAACCTTCGTAGAATTACCAAATCAAATCGCCGGGATTTTTGGGATTTTTGTACTGATTAAATGATTAAATTACCTATAGCGATCAGAGACGTCGATCTCCACTTGAAATGTAAAAATATCTCAGCCAACGCTTGCGCCACAGCCGGAAACGATGGGCTCAGTCTTATGGTTGATGTCTGTTGATTATCTTCAATTTGCTGGAACAAAAATAATTTTCTCGATTGAGTAAACGAATTGGCAAAATTTTCCCTGAAAACTTTCTCTGAAACGTTCAAATCCCTCTAAATTAAATATTCCATCATTAGCTGATCAAACGTGAGCCCCTGTCCTTTTTCCCCAAAGTTTCATCTAAAAAAAGCTTTGCAAAAAAGATTCAAACGAGTCCTAATTCCCCTCCAACTGAAACGTAAAAGAGCTTATGTGTCAATGGCGGATCGACACTCAAGGCGCGAGCTCATTCGCCGCTGGCATTGATTTGATGTTCATTTCTTCCTCGATCCTCGAATCAAAGACACTTGCCCTTAATCTTCATTCAAGGAATGGCCCCTTTGACTGGAGACCTGCATGAGAAGCTCGGTACAGATCTCCGGGGCTGGGGCAGACCCAGTGAGTCTGAAGAAAAAATCTCAAAGAAACCAGTCGACTCTAAATTCGTCCTCTACCATTTTTGCACGTGGAAAATTTTTGAAAAATCATTTCAACCCTTGGCAATAATTTACAATCCCCCCGCACTATTTTCCCCGATATAAAATCGATGGAGAACTGACCTAGACCCGAATGTCTCCTCGCTATTACCATCAATATCAGAAAAATTGTTTCACAACTTTTTTTTTCCAACCCCCAACTTAGTTTCTCCATTTCAGCCGGCGATATAAATTTTAATTCTCCCTCGCATTAAAAAAATACCCAACGAGTACATAATGCCCAGGGCCACGTTATAATACCGCAGTCCCTCCTCTCCTTTTTTCCCTCTCTCTCTCTCTGCCAAGTTTCCAGCCACCGGAGCGACGTTAATTTCAGATGAATCATCTCTTCAGTTTACCAGCTACTGCTAATTTCCCAGGAACTAAGGGAGCGAGCGGGGGGAGGGGGCGAGTATGGAAAAGTGGAGAACGAGAGTAGGCGGACATGAAGTGAAGTAGAAAAGGCAATCTGGGGAAAAACCGCGCGGCCCGGACGACAGATTGATTCTCTGATGAAAGTATGGCTTCTCTTTGATTGCTGAGGGCAAGAAAAACTTTTGAGTTCACAAAGAAATGGCAAACAATATCCACTGCGTCAATTGATTCCCTGAAAACATCAATTCACGTGTGATCCAATTGAGGTAAGCAGCAATGTTTGTACCTAAAAAAAATAAAAACAGTAGTGATAATAAAAAGTAATAGTTGGGGGTGAATAAAAATTAGCTGTCGGCGAAAAAAAAATCGGGGGATGTTGCGGGGAAAGTTTAGAGGGGAAAAAATTGAGGGGATCAATTCTGGAGAGTCAATTGTATGGTAAAGAAAAAATGAAGATGAATATTTAACGCCGAGTCCCCATCGAAGATGGGGAAAAATGGAAAGAGAGCGGAAAAAGTGGGTAAAAAGAAAGAAGAGTTTTCCCATTTTGCCCGGTGACTATAGCAGCCCTTTTTCCTTCAGTCTCCCTTGGCTTTTCTGGCTCTTAGTTCGACAACAGCCGGCAAAACTAGGTCGCCTGTGTACGCACGCTGGCCGAAAGTTGGATACAATATACAGAGGCGCCTGGATTCGATAAATTGTCCCCGGCTTTGGTAAGTAGTCCTATCTTTTCCCTTTGACTGTTTTCCCTCCCTACAGTTCACCTCGACAAATGGCCTCCCTCTCTCTCTCGTCTCATGCTCGTCGACGTAACGTCGCTGAGCATGTTTGCAGACATTCTAATAAAAATGTCGTGAGATATGTTTCCTTACGGGAGTTAGGGATATCCGAGTACTCCGGGTTATTTCGTCTGGGAGAAATTGACGGGGGGATTTCTTTTCCACGCCCGGTCAATCCAATCCTGCGAATATTTTCTTGAAAAGCGGATTTCATTTTATTCTAATTTTTGACTGCCCCGTTAAAGCCACGGGAACAGCCGATTCAATAAAAATTATTTTATTTATCGAAGACATTTTGGAAAACCCGAGGCGACTGGCAAAATTCTCTTTTTTATTTGGGAAAAAAAATTAATAACTTCGAGTAATTTATTTAATGAACAATTCAAGGAATTGTATTCTTTAGCATCGCTTTTTTTGTTTAAATACTGTTTATATAATTTTATTTATTGATGAACACAAAAAAAGGCGAAATCTCAAGGAAAATGAAATTTTTGGTGAAAAAAAAATTATTAGGTCCAATGAGGTACTTGGATATCCCCAGGTTTCTTTAATTGCCTACTCCTCGGACTCGTAATAAATCAGAAATAACACTGGGTGTGGACGGGGATTGCGTGAGCGGATGAGACAATGAGGAAAATCAATGAGAACATGAGTTAACTAGTGGTAAATGAGGAGAGGGTGGTTTCCATTCACTTGGCCCCCGATGTTTCTCTTGAATGTTGTTCCGTTCAATTTTTTTTTTTGCATCGTTCCAGGTGATTGATAGCCGGAAACTCTCGTTCAGTGGGTACCGATGCTGTGGATTTTATAGGGGAATCTGGGCGACTATCATTGACGGGGGAAGAAGGATCTAGACGGTTACAAACCCATTGAAATTTCAGGAGGAGTTGACGGGAATTTCCGGACGATTGACACCTGACAAAAATTTAATTGCCAACGAGCAGGAGAAAATTCAATATTTCACTGGAATTTTAACGCGATTGTATCGATAAAAATGTAAATACTCAACTCCAAACTCGAAATTACCGTCGAAAGGCCGCGCAAAAAAATTCCAAGAGGCGAGGAAAACTCGGGAATAATCAGTCGAAACTTTGGGTTGATTTCTCCCAGTGGGCGGTTGCAGGAAAAATTAGAGATAAATCAATTATCCAATAATTACAATTCTCGAATGAAAATTAATCATTCAATACTGGGCAAATTATATAGGATAAATTCCCGAAGGAGAAATTCCCAAAGAAATTGGAAAAGAATTTTCTTCCCCCCGATTACCCGATTTGTTTGGTAATTTTCTGAGCTTATTCTTCGAGTAAATTCAGATGAAGAAAATTTGGCAGGCACTCCGGGAAATTGAACGCACATGTTCAGCTCCTCCTGGTAATACTCTTTATCTATGATCGGAGAGTGGTTTCCGGGTGGTAAATCGATAGAAATAGGAGGACCTCTGCGAATAAAGAGAAGAAAAAAATCGGGGAGGGATGGGGAATGGACACTTGATACTTTTTTAAAAATAAATATGCATGACTGAGGGACGATTTCAACGATTGAGGTCAGACTCGATTGATTATCGAGGGGGGGAAAAATGTTTTTTCATGGAAGGGAAAAGAAATTATCTCGTCCCATCTACAAAAATTCGATGAGTTATTAATAATTCAGGAAACGTCAACGGGGCATATTGCCCACGCCCTCCAACATCCCCGGGGACTCCTCATACCTGGGGAATTCGATGAAAGAATTTCACGAATATTCTGTAAAATTTTATTTGATTTTCGTTGATTTTCCATCGATTCGGGGCCCCCAGGAATTATCGGACCCCAATTTAACACTTCCTCCATTTGTTCAGGGGGTAATTAAACGATTAAACAAGAAAACGTGAAAAATTCGATTGGATTAAATCGATTTTCCCGGGAGAATAATTCCCATGAAATTTCCCAGCCGCCAAATTTCCTGGGAATGTTCGATCACCTCCGAAATGTATCTCATCATCTAATTTGAATGGATCTCGACATATTCGGCCCCCTCTCGCCGTCTATATATACCCCGAGGTCTTGATGGGAGTCTTGGGAAATTGGACATGCATGAATTATTGATCAGTTACCGCTGGACAGGTCCAGGTGAGAAGTGGCTTGTTCCAGAGATACGCCAGTCTCTCGGCTGCCTCACAAGTGTTGATATCGAGAGCGGCAATCAGGGCTCGCGTTGATGGCCTCTCCAGCACATCCACCAGCACTCCAAGACCCCAGGATTTCGTCTCGCAAGTGACTGGAAGAATAAGAGCATGAGAATTTTTTTTATTCGTCTCATAAAAAGATCTAGACAAGCTACACAATTTCTCTATTTAATTAGGCCCCTTTATAATTAAATTGTTCTACAGGTGTTTATATCAATTTTACGTATCAAATTGCCCCATATAATTTTAATTTACATTTTTTTTCAGTACGAGGAGACGCAGCGATCGGGGGCAGGAAAAAAATATAGATAATATCGGGCTCTCGAGGATCGATCCACTTGGGTTTTAACGAGAGCGGCAACCGCTCAGGTCATTACGCCAGAAAATGCATCATTACGGGAATTAACCGGGGATGTTAAGAAATTCTAGTTTCATGGAGAGAGAAAAGCCGAGGGAAAATTATAGTCGAGAAAAAGTAATTGAATTGATGAATTTTTTTTATTAAAAATCTGAAGAAAATTGAGTGTAACGATTTTAATAAGTTAAAACAAATTATTAACTGTTAAAAATTGCAGTCGAGAATTGCTGCCAACAGTCGTATCAAACTCAGCAGAAGTTTAGAATTTTTTTCCAGTTTTTTGGGGATTTCATCGCTCAATGTCACGAGCAGAATCAAATATTAATGGAATTTGGATTGACCGAGTTCTCCAGGCGAATATTCCGAATTCGCTACTCTTCCCGTAAAATAAAAAACATTTCACTGAACACGCGCACATTCACGAGGAGCTACCCATTTGTTTTTCGCAATAAACGGTCATATAATTTTATGAATTATTTTTCCCGTGGAAATCTGGCAATAGTCGTATGAAATTGATCAGGAAATCCCAAGTTTTTCCGATATTTTATAACTCCATCGGTCAACGTCACGAGCAGAATGAAATATTAATAGTCTCGATGAACGATATTCCCCACTCAAATCAAATATTTCGTGTCTGTTCGCCCGCTCTCATGAAAACTAATAACATTTCTCGTGAACATCCGCGAAACCGCGGAAATACTCGTATTTTCCTGAATAATTCAACCCAAATATCCAATGTCCCCGGAGTATTTCCCCTTTCATTGCAGTTCGCCATGGAAACCCAAAAAATTCCCAAATTTCCATTGAACAAACGTCACGGGTCAATGAAAAATCGCGTGATAATACAATTCCAGCTCATGAGTCATATAAAAATTACATTTGCAGTAAATACTCAAAGGCTAATTCGCTCGATTAAATCGTACAATTGACTTGATCTTCAAAATAAAAAATAAATGAGCCAAAAGGCCAGAAAATGTCAATTATTAATTGAAATAGCTCTCCGATAGAAATAAAATTTGAACATGAATTTTCCATTGAACATTTTCATTGAAAAATGGGTTTGTAAGAGTGTTTTACGGAAATGAATTAATAACTCCCAATTTAATTGAAATAAAAGATAACATTTGATAATAGAAAATCAAAGAAAGTAAAAGAACTACATCTTCAATCAATCAGTCACGCTCACTCTCGACCTCCGTACTCTGTCAACTTGCGCATCCCACTGCTCTCTTTCTTCCGACGTCGCCACGCATAAGGCTTAGGGCCTCATTACGTCACCCTCAAAATGACTCACACGTCACACCACCTCAGCGTGCACTCAGCACCTCTCTCACATACTCTCACACCCACACCGTGACATAATAGAAAACTCTGCTGAAGGTTGGAACCGGTGGGAATTCATTCAGATTTTGTCCGAAAGGTCCGTTGCTTTAAAAAAAAATGCCAGGCAAAAAAAAAATGTGAACAAGTCTCGTATACAAGCCCATCCACTTCAGAGTATCGGCGAGCGTGAAAGTAAACAAGAAAAAAAAATCATTAACTCACGAGATTTATCCAGCATGTTGACCGAAGTTCCTGGTCTCTCCTTGAGCCTCTCCAAGAACTCCCGCAGTTGATCGCTCTCATTCCGGCTGGCGGTGGTGGATTTTCCGTGGCTACACTTGTCACGTAAAAAAATAACAATTTCACCAGCTCCACTGGGCGTTTTATCACGACTGGCCATTGGTATTCCAGTGCGAGTGGGCCGCTGTGGTAGAGCTGAGAGTCCCGTCAATAGGCACACGAGAATAGTCATCAGGAGCCACCACCAGTGCTGGTGAAGCCCGCTCCGGGCCATCAGCCCGAGCAACCTCACCAACCGCAGTTCTCCTAAACGACGATGCGTCGATTAATTATCCCAGCCCCCGGAGGGAGTAATAATCCAGGAGGAAATGGCGGAATAACTGGAGTCTAGTACGTCTAGGCCTCATGAATAGTTCAATAACAAACCGGGGGAATCATCACGGAAGCTTTCAATATCTGGATAATATGGAAATGTTAATGGGAACAAATTTTGCACTTCAACCGTTGAGAACTCCCGCTCGTCGTCATTTCAATTTCAACGGTTATTAATTGTAAAGAGCAATTTACCTGCCGAGTGAGCTCCAATACGCACGCAAAAAATCAAAGGAAACTTGTTTTTTTTTTTCCACCCGAGGAAATTGATGAAATCTCATTGAATGGGCGGGGGATTTCCTCTCGTACGAGTGTTTTTTCATTGTCGGACTGCTGGCGAGCGAGTTTACTATCAAAAGAATTAAATCGCGAGTTTTTTCCGCGATCGACTGCTGCTCTACAGATTTTTCTTTTCAGCTCTCTCATTCTGCGGGAATTTTTATTAATAAAAATTCTTGGACGCGAGTAAAATTTTAATGGAACACGTTTTAATTATTTTTTTTTTTTTCGGGCGAGCACGGGAGGAGCCGTCAGGAGCCACTGCCAGAGCTGGCGAAGTACGTCAATCAACTCGAGCTACCTCGCCAACCGCAATTCTCCTAAACGACGGTGCGTCAATTAATTTCCTCCCCCCGGGAGTAATAATCCGGGGGGAAGATGGGGAAATAAGTGGAGTTTAGGGGGTCGAGGCTTGGCGAATAGTCCAATAGTAGACCGGAGAATCACAACGGAAGCTCTGAATAACAGTATCAAAATCCGATGACTGTCATTGGGAGAAAATTTCAGTGAAACCGTTGAGAATTCTAGCCAGTCATTTCAATTTCCGCGGTTATCAATTATTAAGAGCAATTTAACTGCGGAATCCGCTTGAGTACACATGGAAAATAGAAACGTTCTTTTTCCGAGGGGGTGGGATTGTTCAAATGTTCATTGAGTGAGCCGGTAAATAGAGAATTTCCACTCGTTCGCACGAATTCAATTGAGAATTAAAATTTTTTCCTCTCATTTTCGGCCCACTGGAGCTGCTCAATGGACAATATAATATTCAACAAATTTGTTCCCCAAAAATATATATAAATATTTCGGTCTAAAAGTGTCAATTGAACTGGACGTAAACTGATAGAATTTTTTTCCCATTTCTACGAGACTAAAATTATTTCTCAATTACATTTATGGAAGAAAAAAAAAAAATACCATCCATCTTCTACTCCCCTTGATTGCAAAACTAATTACCAGAGAAAATCGAGATGAATTTTTTTTCTTTCCACCCGAGCAAAACACAATTACCTCTGAGTATTTGGTTGCGACGTGATAATGAAGTTATCTCCACTGTTGCACTCCCAGAATCACGTTTTATTCTCTTGTCATGTTATTCTTTATCACTGCTATCTCATGGTGGCGACTTGCGCTCCACATGCCACACTCCAGTCATCCGTACCAGTCCCCTTGTTCCGTCGTCTCTCATCTCAGAATTTTCGCTAATTCGGTGCTTCGAACGATATCTCGCTGACACTCATCGGATGATAATATCACGAGCGACTCCTGCGTAAATCATCGACGAGCGAAGAGAAAAAAAAATTATTCGAAGATAAATTACTCCGCTTGAGAAAGTGCTTTAAAAAAATTATGAACACGTCCAAATAATTTTTGTCGAACAATCGACAAAATTTATTCGACGACTGGATGGCTCTCCCCATCTGTTGAGTAATTACTTCGTCTAAAATATTGGACACAGTTTTTTAATGTAAAGTATCGAAAATTTATGCCCCCTCGCCTCTACTTTTGCACTTCCGCTTCCCATTGAAATTATACTTTGAATAAATTTTCCCTGATATTTACATAACTTCTGCCAATTTCATAATGAGTTTATAATGGAATCCGAAATAATCCAAACAGACTCGCAAATGTATTTCGTACACGTTCCGCGAAAACAAATAAATAAAGAGGTAGCGTTAATTTTATGGAAATGAAAATTTCTTTTTTTCCCCCTTCTAACGAGGAAAAACGGAATCGAACTTGAGAGCAATAAAACAACAGAACAACAAAACAAAAGGAAACTTTTGTTTTATTCGATAGGAAAAGAAGGAAATGAGTGAGAATTTCTCAACGACAAATGACGAAAAAAAAAAGTTCCATTTCACTAGACAATTCCACTGGATATCCATTAAATTGTTTGTTAATTTATTTGTATTTAAATATTGCCAATACGGCGAGAAAAATTGAGAGTGGAAATAATTGTCTGAAAAATATCTTCAGCAGATTTTCTTCGACTTGTTCGTAAAATAAATTACGGGACAATTTTTTTGATGAAATTAACCGGAAAACATCTCAATAGAGTGAGTGGTAGAGAAAAATAGAATTATATTGACAATAATTCGCTGGGATTTTTTGTAAAAGAATTTCGCCCGTGAGATGGCAAACAGACTGAGCAAAAAGCGTCGAGAAAAAGCTGATGGAAGTCGAGAATAACAACAGAGAAAAGTATATGCAACTGTTCCACGTGATCAAAAAAAAAAAAAAGAGAGAGCGATGGATGAGAAAAACAAACGGGCGGAGGAGGATGAGCTGGAGGGAAAAAAGAGCTGGTGAATTGAGGGATCCGAGTGCCCTGGCAGGCTCCCAAGCAGCGGAGACGTCTCCCCTCGGGCCTATTTTATCCTGGGCCCTCGTATTTTCCAACAGTCACCCTCTCCTCAGATTATCTTTCAAGTTCCACAGGTTCTTCAGTCGACCGGAAAGGATGAAATAACCGAAGGGTCCGAAACGTCAATCCCACTAGGCGTCTCACATATTAATACCAGCCCTTTCCACACTGACCCCTTGAGAGGGAAAAAAATAAATGTGGGGTATTTCACACTAAATGAGTCCGCTAGTGGCCCTCGCCCTCTTCAAAATTTACGGCTACTTTTTTGGCCTGTTAGGGAACTTGGAAAACTATCCCTCAATTTTCTCCAGATTCTCCCGGCCCATTCGACTGTACTATTTTTTTTTCAAGAACTCGCGCCTTATTTACTCGCCTCAGATTTATTGAGCGCAAAATTTCCATGCATCAACGGCTGTCCATGAATATTTTATGTATTTTTTCATTCAATCTCTGGGGAAAGAAAATAAATTTTCGCAATTGTTAAAAAATTGAATTTTATGAGAAGCTCCAATTCGGTAGTGGTATTTTTTTTAAATCTGTTGTTCTTATGATTTATCCTTCCAACAGAAAATAATACATTCGGTAAAAACACGTCGCGCCTCGACTTCCCTTACGTCTTAAAAAAAAACAAATATTTCATTCGCACATATTCTCCCCTCCTAAATTCATCCCGAGACGTGTCAACCCCCTAATCCCGAAATATTCACCCCGAGCTTCCTCTTTCAACAGCTAGCGATGTCATATTTTATAAAGGGCAGAGTACACAGGAAGATAATCCAGAATTCAACAGAGTGTCAGTGTTTAAATGTCAATAAATGACGGCTTCAAAAATACGCCTACAAAAATTATCACAATTTCCACAATTGGCATAAAGTAATTGGATTGAATTTTCAATTCTCTATCGATTTTTCTTCACAATTTCCGCAATTGTCATAAAATAATTGGATTGAAATTTCCGGTATGGTCTAGTGGTTAGGATTTTCAATTGAATTGAAATTTCTTCTTTCAATCGATGTTTTTTTTTCACAATTTCCCCAATTATCATAAAATAATTGGATTGAAATTTCCGATATAGTCTAGTGGTTATGATTTTCAATTGAATTGAAATTTCAGCATCCAATGGATTTTTTAAATAATGTCTCCATCATCTCCTGTACATTCCCAGCAATAGCCGATCAATTCTCCCCCTAACATGCCTCGCGCCTTATAAAACAAATATTCTCCCTCCCCTCGCCCTGCCGTCAACCCCGCGATCCCCAAAAAATCCCCGCGACCCCCTTCCAGCCCGCCCGTCAACCTCCTAACTCCCAAATAGCACCGGGACATCGACGACTACTGAATTAGCATCTCGTGGGCGACGGATGAAGACATTCCGGACTAGAAGGGGGTCTGCGCTCCAGCTGATGACAATCACCGAAGATACAACTCTAGTATAAACAAGCCCCCTCTAGGGGAAAAAAAATCCTCACGACTAATACGATCTACTCACTCGGTATGAACCTGGTTTATAAAAAAAATTCCCCCAACTCTCGGAGCCCTCACATCGTGTTATTGTGTCTCGCGCTCGTCTCAGACAACTGATACAATCGCATGTCAGTCAGCGAAACGTCCGATATCGAACTGACTCACGGTGGTGGTTGGCGCGACAGAGCCACCCCAGAAGGAGATGTTCGACTAGCGCGCGACGAGAATTCGTCGGTGGGGGTCTGAGGATTTCCCCGAGCGAGAGGGGGTGAGGTAACCGGGAGGCGCGCGCTACTCTCGGCCCGGGATATGCTGAGCACACGGGGCAGCCTCCCGTGGTCCTCGCAATGTGCGTAAAGATAAGGGATCCAATTGCAATTGAAATTCCAATTGTCCTCTCTCGCTTCCACCCATCAACTCCACCGGTTACAATTCCATTTTCGACCAATTTTCGACTGTCAATTGACACGGCTTCCTGGACATTTTTTGGGGTTATTTATTGACGAGGGAGTGGACATTGAGATCGCGAAAATGGTTGAATTGATGCGGAGGGTGCGTTGAATGCCGCGCAGAAGTGGTTGAATCGTGCGCAGGCGTTTGGCCTTTAGTGGCTATTAGAAAACTTGGAGAGGAGGGGGGGACACTCCAATGCAACTTCATCGATCCGATGCGATTATATATCGCGAGACTGTTTAGGACGCGATAAACTGGTCATTAATGACAATGGAGGGGGGACAGACGTGATTGATGAAATGAAGGGCTTCATTGTGGGGTTAATAATGTTGGTAGTAGGCGGGATCTGTTGCGGGCTCGAAGGTGGGAGGCAGGATCTACCGCGCGTGCGCACTGGGGAGTCATTAGAGCACTATTGAAGGACTTGTGACTCGCTCCGTGGAGAAGTAATTTTTTTTAGATCATTTTGACTATTTTGAGATCTTCTGTCAGTCTTCGTGCGCGAGCTTTAGTTCATTTTTTTGTTCATTGATTTAATTAATTTTTTTAATTACTGAAATGGGGATTTCCTCTCGCTTGGGAGGGTGCTCAGGACATTCTTGAAGAAGAGAAGATGAAGTGACGCGCGATTGATGAGATGGGATCGTCAGAGGGTCTATAAGATCGGGTGGAGGCGGGATTTGTCGGGGCTTATGGGGCGAGGAGGGGAGATCTAACGCGCATGCGCACGACGGCTGCGCAATAGATTAGGTTCTTGGAATAACACCCATAAAAATTATCATAACGACGTATCGAGTAATGTATAAGAACATAATTTTTTGTGATATTTCTTCTGACGCTGTTTGGCAGATTTCATTATCGATTTGGGATTTACGATAAACCCGAGGCCTGATAAAATGGGAACAGAGGAGAGGATCTGACAAATTACGAGGTGGCTTTGGCCTCAGTCGATTTACCTTCAGATTTTCATCTTTCAGAATCGAAGGTCTTATTTGTGATACTTATCTAGGGGTCCCCTACGAAACTAGACTCCCTCGGCTCCCCTCGATCTGCCCTTTTTCCCCAGTTTCTCATCGACACCAATCCAAATCTCCGGAATATGGGGGATGAGGGTGAGAAGGGGGAAAATGTATTTATCAGGTCCCGAGGGTGACGGGGATTTGCGAAGAGGAGTGTAACGGTCTTAGAGAGGGATCATTGATTTGGCAGACAAGTCAGGCGGCAGCGACGAATGGTATTGACTCTATACCCGAGTACTCTTTATTTACCCTCGGTGAGGATTTAGATGAGCTCATCAGGGGTTTATACGGAATAAGGAGGAGAAATTCGCCAGAAAAGTCTCTAAATTTGTTATGGAATTCCATTTTTAGATCCGAAAATTATAAGTCTTCCGAGGAACAATAAGATCAGCTAATTCGCACTTCAATTACTTAATTACCGCTTCAGTGATAACAAAAGTTTTTGTAAAAATAAGCCACGAGTTTTATAAACTATTCCCTCAGAAAGTGAATTGGATTTTACACACTTGGAAAATTTCGTGCGCAAATTGAATTTGGGACGAATACGGAACTCTCATTTGCCGATTACTTCCGGATTGTTTAAATCCGAGTAATGCCCGCGGTCGGCAGGGTAGATTTTGTAATACAGCCCTTCCTGGGCGGAAAGATTTTTTATCGGCCTCGTGATCGGTAAAGAGAATTTTCGACACGGGAACGGCAATGGATAAAGCAATTCTCGCGAGGGGAATTGAAAAAGGATTTTACCAATGAGAAAATTTAAAAATCCGAAGGCGGTATTGGCCGCGGCCAGAAAAAAGTCGTGTACAAAAAAAAAAAGTTTTTTACACAAGCGGAAAATGCAATGCGTGGAACTACGCAGGCGGCGACCCTTCCAGTCTGCCGATTTTTACCAGAATCGGCACTCTTTTGACGATATCTCAAAAACTATTGATCCTATCGCCTCAGGCTTTGTACCATTCGAAAGCTGAGCTCATTTCCCATCGATCTAGGGTATTTGCAAGTTTCTACAATGATTTTTCGCAAAGCTTTCACAGTTTTTCTGAAATTCATTCAAATTTCAAAATTTTTAATTCATGACATTCCCAAAAAAGGGGTGGAAAAATGATTTCAAAAATTTACAAATCGCCTATATCGATGGGAAATGAGCTCAGCTTTCGAATGAGACCGACCCCGAGGCGATAGGATCAATAGTTTTGGAGATATCACCGAAAATGTGATCAGCCGACCAGAAATCGCGGAAATCGGAATTGTCAAAAAATCGGAAATCCAAAAAATCACTAAAGATTAAAGGAGAATTTTCCTCGGAATAAACCGAGAAGAGGTTCTCTAACGTCAACTGCATCGTTGCAGAAAAACACGTCCTTCAGGTGAGTAGAATAATCTATTAAAATAAGTTAATCGAGTGCACTCAATTTTTGTCATGTGCGGCCATTTTTGTTGTATTTTTTCTTTTTCTTTTGTCGAGGATCAAAAGGTGGTTCAATACCTCATCGACGAAGGCCTAATTGATGGAATTAGTTCCAACAGAGTCTGGAAGGAGGTGGAGCAAGCCAAGGTGACAGCCCCATGATCAGAAATTGAACGATTCCCACTTCCGTATGGATTAATTAATTCGTTAATTATGAGGTTTTTTTACTTACCTTGACTTTATTCCAGAGTCTTCCGTACCCTCGATCAAGTGCCAGTATACACACACGATTCCATCGATTCATACTGCCCAACATCGCTCGTTATACGAGTACCCCAAAGGTCCTACAAGCAATTGACATGTGTAACTGATTTTGGAATAAAAATATGTAAACAATGACAATACTTTTCCGTCTGTCAACAGTTGTTGTTGACAATTTGTGGCTAAAGATAATCAGCGTCCTCAGAAAAACATGGAAATGTATTGTCCCAATATTTACTAAATATTACTGTCTGTAACTGTTCATTGTATATTTCAAAGCCAAAACTTACCCAAGTAAGCACCGGAAAATGCCGATAGAAGTCCAACCAAATTTTGGGATTTTCCTTGAAATTTTCGTTGTGCACCTCTGCCTGGTTGTGGAATAATCTGCTGTTTACTCCGCCGACTTTACTGGGTGCGCAAGGTGACGCTGCCTTTGTCATCATCAGTGACTGCCTGACGCGTGAATTCACCAGACGACAGTCAACATGACACTCCAGGGAACACCAACAACTTGGTTCAATTCACGTTTATTCTACATTAATAACAAACGAATGAAATTTTACCTCGACGGCTTCGATCACGCCGAGATCTACAAGATAACCCGCATTGTCGAGGTAATTCTTGATAATTTATTTACCATTAAATATCACTCACTCGTTCATTAACTGACTTATGGGAATTCATCCTCAGGCGTATGGGGGACAATACTCCGAGCCTGATGATGAGGTTATCGTTTTCTCGGAGCCACAACGCTCCACCGGAAGTTATGATTATATTTTTCACGTCAAGTATCTGTGGGATTGCGTGGCGTCCAACAATACTCAAGAGCTTAAAAAATATTTGTGAGTAGAATTATTCTTTCCTGTCGATATCCCCGGATGTAACGAGGTATTATTGACGACGCAAATCTCATTATGAAGCCGGAAAAAGGATCTGGAGGGAAAATGATCTATGGACGCTTGACACCCGTGACTTCCGGATGTCCGGTGGGAAGACATTTTTTTTTTTAATGGCGAACGATAAATCGAGACATCGACAGAGTAACTGTTAAAAAAATGTGTTCCTCTCGAGGATGATTTTTCGGGCTTGCAAATGAGATGTGATTTATTTTAATTCCATCGTTCGACCGGGAGATATTGAGGTTTAACGATACTATTGCCACTTCCACTGAGCGTCTCTCAATATTTAGGCTGTCTACAACCTCTGAGAAATCGCCAGTCGCGAATAAAAATGGAGAGACCTCCAATAAACATTCCCATCCCATGCGCCCCCAAGTGGTTGGCCAAAATGCTCCGGTTAAAGCCGAAGTCCTCTCCGACGAGGGCTTCCTCGAGGAGGTGACGAAGCATCCGAGAGACCTCGAGCCTCACAGGAAAAAGAGCAAGTTCAGATGTTTCAACTGCAAAGTCGCCTGGCCCGCATTATCTCTGATACCATTTTCGGAGTCCACTGATGAGGAGAATCCGCTCGAGCCTCTGGAGAAACAAATGAAGTCGAGGGAAGGTCCAGCGAGGCCTGGAGGAGGTCAATCCCCGCCTGAGTGTCCAGGTCGTAATTATTGCTCAGCGAATTCCCCCGAGAAACCCGAGGGATTGTCTTCGTGTGACCACGGGTTCGGCTGTGCCAGAATGATTAGATATGAAGCTGATGTCCTTGATAACATTGGACTCGCGTCGGGGAAGGATGCGGTGGCGAAGCTGTATGGAAAAGTCACAACCATTGAAATGGACACAATGTCTGAGTATTCTTGTGATTATCAGAGGAAATCCGGCTCGAGGAAGACGAAGAGACTGCACTGGCAGGAGAAATCCAGTGGATCTGATGGATCTAGGGTATGTTGTTCTATTTGAGGTTCCTTAAAAATTTAATATTCAATATTTAATTGGCCTCCTATCAATAAATCTTCGTTTGAGGGAGTTAGCGTCCTCACTAGGCTCCAGGTGATTCCAAAAAAAATTGATCTCGGATTTTTTTCTTCCTTTTTTACAGTAAACACTTGTCCCCGAAGCGTCAGGGAAGACGATGATTGGGATTTAATTATGAATATGTTGTTGAAAGTTATGAAATTATATTAAATGTTACTTGAAGGTGTAACGGAGTTGATCTATACTAGGACTTATCCTAAGTGCCAATTGTCGGAGGTCTAAGAAAGTTATAAAGTTTTTTTTTCGGATTTGACAAATTGTTAATTTGATATCAATGGCTGGTCATTAAAAAATTAATTTCAGAATTCATAATAACCCCATCGAGAAACTGAATTTCAGTTTGTTTTTTCAAATTTTTATTTGTGTAAAACATTAGCCTCCTATTAGTGTTTTTATCTACAGCGAACAACCGCCCCAACTCTCAGCTCCCACTTAATTATGAATACTCTATTAAAATATAATTAAACAGTTTGATAAACTATTATATATTTATTGGCACTCGTTATCTTTATTCGATTAAAATAATGTAGGGAAATAACAGACGTCTCTTCTCATTATTCAACAAAATAGTGAGCAATGCCAATTGCCTGTGCTCATAACCAATAAAAAGAATCTAATATAACCACAAAACAAAAGAAAAACTATCCTTGTAAAATGCCGGAGCAGGAAAAAAAAGAAACCAGATAGTTATTGCAAATATCCTTTGCCATATTTTTGGTCCTTGCTGAATAATCAGAAGCAAATTTCCTACAGTATTTTTATCATTTGTTTCTATCTTTGGAGTCTCTTATTATTAAGGGAACATTTTTTCAACAAAATAAACTAAACAAACTTCGTAAACTAATTATACAGGAATGTCATCTCCATTGGTACCAATGTCGTCGTTTCTTTTACTCTGACATTCATAAAAAAAAATACTGCAACACCCGTTGTTGCATCGACAGGTACTCGACTCACTAATCACAAACATTTCATGAAAAAAAGAAACACACGAAAAACCGGTTAAGATGCCGATTTTTTTTTATAAAATATTTTCAATGAAATCCTCAAGTGCATAAGCTCTAAAAGAAAAAGGAATAGAACATTGAGATTGCAATCTACTGAATGTTTATTTAATTGTTGGATAATTAATGAGTCAAAATAACGGGAAGTGCAATTTTTTAACGACTTTTTTGTCCTCGATATCAAACGGACTTTTCTGATTGTCATTGGGAACTGAACAGGAATTTTTTAATGCTGATCAATCAGAAGGATAAACTAAAGATATAATTATGGATTTTAAATGATTGCGAAGAGAAGTATTTGGAATTGAAAAATGAAAGAGCTTTACTACCAACCAATATTAATTATTGGATGAAGAATAATTAATTCTCGAGTGGAAAATTATTTGCAAATCGAGGGTAGTCTATTCATCACTCAAAAATCTTCTATTCCATCCTCCATAACCTCAAAAGTCCTCTCTCAACACCAAAACAATTGAGAGTGTGAAAAGTGAAAAATCCTCCGCAAAATCTCCTCTCCAAAACAAAAAAAAGAAATCAAACCGTCTCCCCCTCCTCCAGCTCCCCCCGATAAGCCTCGCACTCATGATAAAGAGTGCAACAGTTCTGATTGCACTGGCAGATGCCGGCCATTTTGTGTTGCAAGGAGGCAGCAACAGTGGTAGAATCCCTGCCTAGACATGCGATATTATTGAACCTCTCAATGTGCAAAGTAAAAGCTTCAAAGCCCTGAGGATCCTTGACAGTTGTCGCCTGCCTCATCTTATCCCCCTTTTTGGTAGTCATCTGCTTGAAGAAGTGACTGCCATCCTTCAGATTCTCAATGATAAACTTGAAGTCACAGACTTTGCATAGATAAACATGAGTCCTCCCCACTTGCTTCATGAGACCCGTCTCCATAGCAATGGGAGCATAATTGTCCCCAACTTTATCAATGCACTCGCTATCATGAAGGAACGCCATGCCACAGGCACAAGTGAACAATTCCCCGGACTTGAGTTCCCCACTGGTGGAAGGATCTTTCTGGAACTTGCAACGATGAATAATCTCGAATGAGCAGGTGGTGCATAACGCCCTGACCATGTCACTCGTTTTACTGCTAGAATTTTCAGCAGCTGGAGGTAGTACATCCTCCCTAGCTTGCGGTTGAGGCACATCATCGTCCCAGGATTCTAGGCCCCCAGCGCTGAGAGGAGCACTTGGAGCACTGGAACTGGCCCAGGAATCCTGCGCCCTCTGGCTTGTCCTCTGCTTTCCCCAAGAGGAAGCGAACTCTTTGCTGGGCTGAGGTGTTGCCACATCGTCATCCCAGGATTCTCCAGTGGTTTCAGATAGTGGAGCTGCTGCAGTTGGCTCGGATTGCCCCCAGGAAGACGTGGAATTCCTTCTATTGTTGCCCCTGTCACCAAATGAATTTCTATTATTTCTGTCCCCATAATTGTTCTGATTGTTTCTGTCCCCATAGCTGCTCTGATTGTTCTGATCTCCAAAGCTCTTTCGATTGTTCCAGGGGCGACCCTCAGATCTGTCGCTCGAGTGATTTCTACTCCAGTTGCCAGAGTCACGAGAGCCGGATCGTCGGCCCCGATTTCCCCGGTATCCCTGACGATTCGAGTTACCAGAGTCTGAGTTATCGCTGGATCTGCTGCCGCCTCTGTAGTCACACCTGAAATTGTTGGAATCCGACTGGTCCCTGGAGCCTGTTGAACGATTGTCCGAGTCTTTTCGAGACCTTCCCCTGTAATTATTGCGGCCCCGACCATTCCTCTGTTGGCGATTTGAGCCCCAGTCGTTGCTCCTGGAGGATTGATTGTCCGTGTCCCAAGAATCAGCTGGAGCATTGGCTGGCGGTTGAGGTGGATTGCTCCCCCAGGTTGCCAGTGCTTCCTTCGAGGCCTGAGGCGCGGGTGCCTCGTCGTCCCAGGATTCCAATCCATCCTGAAGAGGTTTCGCCGCCGCTGCCGCTGCAGGCGCTCCCTGGTGAGCAAAAAAAAATCAGAATATTTAAAGTCATAGAAAAATGTCCAGTGAAAAATACGTCTTCAAGTCTCTATAACGACCCCAGATGTCCCCACCAAATTTATCTCACAAAGAAAATAATGACATTTACCCAATTGACACTGCCTCCAGGAGGCGGTGGTTCGTCATCCCACGATTCGAGTCCCCTTCGTTTGTCGTTCGGTTTCGCCCTTCCCTTCCCCGAACTAGCCTCCCAGGATCCGTAATTCTTTGGTGGCTGAGTATCCCACGAGTCGGGAATAGTTTGAACAATCGGTGGGGCGGCACTAGGTTGAGGAGGTGGCGCGCCATCATCCCAAGAATCCAAACCCAAGGGCTCATCAGCCACAGGGGCTGGTGTGCGGCTAGCCCAGCTGTTGGTACCCAGGCTCGTACTGGGCACTGGTGCTGGGCCGTCGTCCCAGGACTCCGTCCCCAGGCTCTTACTGGGCTCCGGCGCCGGTCCATCGTCCCAGCACTCCGTCCCCAGGCTCTTACTGGGCTCCGGCGCCGGTCCATCGTCCCAGCACTCCGTCTCTGGCGCTGGCCCATCGTCCCACGAGTCCAGAGCACCTCCATCAGATCCCGAATTTCCCCAATTGTTACCCTTGCCCCAGTTGTTCTCCTTATTCTGGCCCTGGCGACCTTGACGATCGTTTCGAGGGCCTCCCTTGCCCCTCCACGAGTCAGTCCTCCTGAATTTCGAGCCGTTGGAATTGGTGGGGGTCGGAGCATCCTCAGTTCCATATTTTCTCTTTCTCCATTCTCTGTAAGAGGTCGCCTCGTTGGGGTCGTTGAGCGCAGACGCCGGAGTCATCTTTGGAGTCTTCTCCTGAGGTGGCGGAGGCTGGAATCGAGAAACAGGGGACTCCCCGTTGTAGCTCGCGGCTTGGAAAGAGGAGTTGGAGGGGTGGGGCTTGAATCTGGAATTAGTTTGGTTCCAGTCATTCACTTTGGACATTCGTGAGTCGAGGGGGCTGGCAGCTGGACGCTGGGGGGCCTGGCTCCAGTGGGGGTAGGACGTGGTGAACGGTGGCTGCGCGAGGCTCGGCGCCGGGACCGAGGACAACGGCGGGTTCCCCTGAGACTGCAGTTGGGTTTGGACTTGGGGCGGCTGCTGACCTTGGGTCGACATACAGTAGATATGAGCGTAATAATCCTCGATGCTGTTGAAGACTATCTGGCCATTTTGGTGGGGAGGGTTCAGCGGTAATTGAGCGACTGGCGCTGGGGCTGGGGCGGGCGTGGGACCGGAGGCTGGGTTCATACGGAAGTTGACGTCGTTGTTGTTGAGGCCGCGGAAGCTGGAAGGGCATTTTCGGGGAGTTAGGTCGACAGTTTGGGGGAATATTTTGGTTATACAAAGTGAATGATGTAAAGAGATAAGTACAAAGTAATTTAATTTGGTTGAGACGTAGGTTTAGATTTGTTAGATTAATTGAGGCAATGATATTATAACATTCGCTGACGATAAGTGAGTCAGTGCGTGAGGAAATGACGTAAGAAATAGAAAAACTCACGGAGTATTCGACGCCCCCTCCTCCGGCTTCTTTGCTCTTTGTTTGTACTCTGAAATTGATATCCGCTTGCGATTCTCGGCATGTGCTGAGGGATCCGTAGAGTGTCTCGAGCCTCTTCGTGAATTTTCATCCTCATCTTCATGAAATAGCAAGGAATATCATCGGCAGGAAGGGAGAACCAGAACAAGGACATTTTGCGTTAATATTCGGAGATAATGAACCCTTCCATGTCACTTTCCCAGTAAAAAAAAATTAAACATTTAATTTTCTCAGGCGATTAAAGGTTCAACAGTGGACAATTCAACAATTCTTAAACATATGAGAGTGCAGACGAGGTTTCAGTGGGAATAAACCCACTCAGAGAGCAATCCCGACAATGAAGTGAATAAATTATGTGAACACTCACCAGAATCATTTTCGCTGTGTCCCAACGACGATCGAGATGTCCCATTCTTCATTTTTCCGAAAATATTATCCCCTGAGCTGCACCCGGACACTCACGAAGACATCGTACGCCGGCCGCTGCTGCACCGATGAAATTATTCCTGGAATCAGTTCACTCTGACAAAGAAAAGAAAAAACACTGGCGTCTTAATGAAAAGAAAATGGCACTGGATGCAACAATTGGTTGGAGGCGTCGCGAAAACACACGCGGACGAGGTCCGAGAGAATCTGAGACGCGGTTATCTTGAATTGAATGAACTCGAGAATGTGCCTGGGTAATCCGAAGACGAGGACTCGACAAACGCTCTAGCTTACGGCTGACCACAGGTAACTGTAGAGTCCCTCAAGTGTCGCCCTCATGAAAACATTCCGGCACTTTTCACTTTTGTTTTGATTATCGAAGTTTACTTACGATCCTGATGGCCTCCAAGTGCCTCAGAGGCTCTATTTACTTTTCCCCAAGTGTGTTTATGAATTTTGTTTTGCTTTGTGAGGCCTGTGAATGAACCCAACGGCGAGTGAAATAATGTAAATGGTGAAAATCGTTAGTCTTTGTGTGTGAAGCTAGTGAATATTTGGCGATCCGTGCGCGACCGGGTGCTAGTTTATTTAATTGTGCCGTGAACAATCAAGTGTGATTAAGTGAAACGATTAATTTGTGTTACTCGGACGGAAGTTTTACCGTGAATGATTGCCTCTAGAGAAAATATATCAAAGCCTTCTTTGTTGATGGAAATTCCAACAAAAATGGCGAATCATATTTTCTTCTAGAACCAGTCAGCCGCCGAGATAAACTAATGTGATGTGCACCGGTGTTCTGGGGGTTTTATCGATCAATTTGGAATTCACTGATGCCGGAAGATCCTCCTGGAGAAGGGATTCATCGCCTGGAGTCGTCGATCGGTAAGTGAAAACATTTTTTTAACGATATTTTGCGACTCGCAAGCTCGACAGTCTCATTTCAATAATTAATTGACACTCTCACTGCAATAATGGGGGTTAAGTACAATTGTCGCACTGGAATAAATCATTTTTCACTATTTTTTTCCACTTTAAACATTATTCATTAAATATTGAACTGATTTTGGGCAATTACGCCGCCCAAATTAATAATCCCCAGCGATAAATCTGGATTTTCCACGAGAATGATTAGTTTTAAGAGAAAATATCTCTGAACATTTTTTCTAGCCGACAAAATTTGCAACAAAACATATTATCTGACATTTTCCTCTAACATAACTCATTACCGAGATAATTCAATAATTAATAACACCAAAAGTCGATAATCGATTTTTTTGTCCTGACAATAATGCAAGTTAAGCTAGATTACTTACTTTAGCTCGCAAAGTAATGAATGTAAATCCGCGGCGATTGTGTGTTATTAATACCTAGAGATAAAGACTAATTGTTCAATGAACGGACCCCTGGGAGAGGTGGTAAAAGACTGAATCCAAATACTCTCCAGGACAAGCTGGGGGGCATGTCCAAAGACAACGTTGCCATGTTCTCCACGTGCCATTGGACAAAAATCCTGGAGTGTAGGTAGTCGGGGGAAGTTAAATAGAGAAGAAAATGCATTTTGGGCCCCTAGCTGGAATAATTGTTTGCCCCCGGGTCCGTACTTACCTCCAATATACCCATAAAACCCCTGCCTTATCTCACAGACCGACCATCTTGAAAATTTCCTCATTACAATAGGAAGATTAATTTTCATGTGGCAAAGGTAAACCAGGGCTGGGGAATTTTCAATGGGAGGGACTATTTGTCTTCAATTTCCCTGACAACAGAATTTTTTTTGTTCAATTCCTAAATTTGGGAATTACAAAATTTTTCCTGCAAGCCTATCTAATTAATTTCGTACATCTTTGTACGACAATTGTTTTGTAAAAAATTAGGGAAGAAAGATATTTAGGAAATGAGAATGGGGGCAGAATATTCTCAAGAAAATGAAACGGGAAAACTCGAGGCGAAGATAATTTTGAGCCTACCCCCCGGATTTTATTGCTCCCAGAATGTTTTGACCTGACCCGAGACAGCGTTGTCGGGTTTTTCTGGATACGCATAATTAAATTCTCCAGGGCGTTAGGAATTTTTCAAGTGGCAGCAAAAAATATACTGCACGCGCTGAGTGAAATATTTTTCTACTTTTTTTTTTGTATATTTACTCGTGGAGACCTGCCATAAACCCATAAAATCCTCATGATCGGCCTGCGGAGACTGCCAAGAGGCCACCCAGGTCACCCCGTTGACAATGGAAGGATTAAGTCGTTAATGTCCATTACGGGAGCACTCGAGATCGTTTTATTGCAGGAAAAATTAATTTAACTGAATTTTAGTTTTGGGGGAAAGTCGAAGCTCGTGACTTTTGTCTCTAGGGGGAATCCTTTGGGCCCCGCCTCCACTTCCGAATACTTTCGAGGGGGAGTAAACGACAGTTGGGACTCTTGACGATCAGATCGAGTTCGAGTATATTTTACAGCGCTCCAATTTCAGTTGCTCAGGGAGAGAAAATTCTATTTCACTTTAATTACAAATATTCTATTTCTTCTCGGTAACTATAGCTTATCTGTCTCGATTTTTACACTGGAAATTACTAATTTTTTGCCAGCTGGGGATTCGTTGAGTTAGAATTCAGAGGAGCCGTGGAGAACATTGAACGCTGAATACGAGGTTTTCACGACCTGAAACAAAATTTTGCGGTTAAACAATTACGGGAAAATTATGAGGTTTTTTTCCTAGTCGGGTCTGACAATTTTTCTGTGGAAAAGTCGCAAGCGCAGGTTTTTAGGACTGAAATAGATGGATTTTCTTACACTGTTGAATGATTCGATGGACAGCGTCAGGATGTAGCCACTTGTGAACCTCAGGGGTTTCTGAGCTCGGGTTATTATCATCGCCAGGCTACGTTTGGTGGAGGTACTCAGGACCGTCCAATCCATACTGTAGATGTCATCGCAGAGTTTTTCACTCTGAAAGAAAAAAACAGAGATAAGAGTAACCAATAAATTAACGAAATGACAAATAATCTAATCCTTCCACTCCGACATTTTTTAATTAAAAATTCTCAACCTCTGATCTTTTATAATTCAGATAATCATCAAATCATCAATTGCTATTTGTTTTAAAAATTCTTAATTTCAATCTCGATGTGGGGAAATTCCTCGCCAAATGTCCCAATTTTTTCCAATTGAAAAAACAAAACAATTAAATATTAACTCACAGCAATGGTGATCTGATTGCCCGAGTAGCAGGGCATGAAGATCTGGACGATCATACTCAAGAAGTACAAGAAGATGGAGAGTAGAGTTGGGCTAAACGCGTGAATCTGGGAGAGTCGTAATGTGCTCATGCAGAGTACCAGCGAGCTCACCGTGTACTGCATGAATATAACGCCGCTGAATATCTGATTATTGGTCTTAGCGAACCTGTCAATGAGAAAAATCCTCAATTAGGGCTAGGGGGTGGAGGGAAAATTGTTGGGTTAAACGGAAATGGGAAGGGAAATTTACACAACTCGAATATTTGGAGATGATGGGAGACACAGTCGGTCAATTTTTTTGTCTCAAGCTCCTTGAGCTCGTGGCTTGCGTTGATGTCCTCGGACTCGTTCAGTCGTTCTTTTATGGTCACCGGAAAATTTCGGAAACGATGCCCGAGGATTGCGAATTGAGCGCAAGCCTGGATCATCATTCCTGGCGCTAGGGTATCGTAGCCCGCGTGCATGCAGAGGTCGAAGTAGTGGGCGATCACCTGGTGAATGTAGGCACTCCAGAAGCGGGGTGGGGATGTGTAGTTGAAGGGTAGCCAGGCCTTGTAATAAAGCTCGCCTTTCGGTACGTCTCGGAGAATACTGGCAATTGTTAATGTTGTTATTGTAAATAAATGCATTGTTATGTAGCGTCTGTTCATGCGCCTGTAACAGAATTTATCATTTCCCAATTGAAGTCATTAGTTTTATTTATGTCATAGGAAGTGCCGTATTCGGGAGATGGCTTAGAAAATTTGTTCAGTTTAGAGGGATTGGAGGTAGTGAGGTCAGGGCGATTGCGACAGGATAAATAATTTTTATTAATGGTTGAAAACGCGAGGTGGACGCGCCGCCATCTTGTCAGCCCCTGACGCCCGGCGATCTCAACAAAATGGCGGAGCTTTCAGGTGAACTTCACCTCTGAATTATTTTTTTATCCAGTTCTGACTGACAGAATTATTAAATTGTTATTGAATTCTCGAGTGTTCATTGATTTTTCTAGAAATTTATTATAAATTTTACTCAATCTTTCTATTGAATTCCTCTTGAATCGTCTGCTCCTCGGGGCTTTCCGGTCGACACGGGTAGGACTCCAGGGTTTTTGCCAGATCAATGAACTCCTGTTTATGGAGAATACAGTGAGCACCTTTTGCACTTCCCGCAATTGTTGAAAGAAGTATGAAACATTTGTTGATAAAACCCTTGATTGTCTCGTATGTCGTGAAGAGTTCGATTATCTGGGACAGAGTGTTTGCGTAAACAAAACATATTACAAAAATTGTGTAAGCTGGGTATAATTTTTTTCTCCACGTGGGCCACCAGTCTTGGGGCACCCAGACACCCCAGCCGCGCAGGAGGGCAACGCTGTACGGTAGCATTCTGGGGGGATGGAGTAGTAAAGCCTGGGGATGATGTTCATGGGAGAGCCAGCGATAGACTGAGGCGGAAAGCCCGGGATATAATATCGCTCGCGTGAATAAATTATTATCTGAAATTGTCGAGTGTGCCGACCATTTGGCATTTAATAATTTATTATAGAGTTTAGAAGACGAATGTTTGAGTTTCTTTTTTCAAACGACTCGAGGCGAATCGACGCAGATGGCTCTTTATTTATTCATGAGCCATCATTTTTTTTTTTTTATGCAAAAGGAAATTTGTTTCGGCGCCTCTGGGCATTTGTTATTATTTTATTTTATTGCGGAAAATTTTTTAAGGGACAGAATTAACATTTAAGTCTCAGCAATTATTTTGTTTTTAATTGTGCGAATTGTTAGGTGGGTCGAGGATACATTCGGTGATATTAAATAAATAATTACTGTTTATTTAATTCAGGCGGGGGAACATTTATCGAATGAAATTTCAATTTTTACTCAAACGATTTGGAATAAGTTAACTTTATAAATAATTTTACATACGTTTTTTCTTTTCGTGAAAAAATTGATGTTTTATTGGGGAAAAAAATGAAAAATTAAACGTGGGAAAAGCCTCAATACGGAATAAATTAAAAAAATCGTGCGGATAAAGGGTCTCGTGGTTGATGATTTTTTAATGCGACGACTGATGGAAAAAAAATAAAAAGGCTTACCTGGCAGTCTCACCGGGAACCTCGGAGGCTCGGGAGGTCCTCGAGCGCTCCGGAGGACACTCTGGATTTCTGTTGGAGGATAAAAAAAATTTCGTGTTAATTATCGGGTAGTTCTGATCGTTTGAGAGAAGTTTCACGATTTTTCCCAGTTTTCGAGGTATTTTATTAGCTCTCAAGAAAGAAAATTCATTAAAATTTTACGTTCCATCTTTTATGGGTGTTGGAGTCGTCCGTAACTTCCCGGTTTTACGGGTCATTATCCCTTTTAACCGGGGCATTTCGTTTATTGGCAAGTGAATGCAGTAGAAAAAAATTAATTCTTAATTTTCAATTTTTTTTTATCCTCTTCAAGTCTCAATTTAAATTTGCCGTAATTATTTTGAAATAAATAACTCACCCGCTGACGTTCCTCGGGACTCAAAATGAAAATGATTTCCGGAAAAAATTAAACAAATTATTTTTTCAAACTTAACAATTCTATTGTATTTCCGAATTTTTAAGTTGGGGGGGAGTGAAAATTTTAATGAAAAAAAATTGTGGAAAAAGTAACGGATCGTGATTAATTGTGAAATTTATTTGAAGAAAATTGAGGATTTTGAGTGAAAGTTGGAGTGGACGACAGAGAGAGCTTCAGAGATTTTTTTCTCTGTCGCACTGGAGAAGGTAAGAGTAATATTTTAGTACTCACTGTACAGTCTAGGCTCCAGTATTTCCCGCCAGAATCAGGATGATCGTGTCAATAAGAAGGTTAGCTCACCAGTGATATTATATCGCTTACACTACATTTTAACGTTGACTCTGATTACTAAAGACAATAATTGACAATTAATTTCTCAATCAATGAATTCCCAGGAGTCGAGACAGTGCAATTGTTAATTAAAATCTCCTTAAAAACCAATTCTCCAGGTTTTTTTTGCATGACATACTCCGAGAAATGGAGCATTCTTATCAAATTGAAGTATTTTTTTGATTTTATCCATTTTCATTGCTGAAAATTGCTTATTTAAATGAAACAAACAATAATTATACAATAGTTTCTCTCGACAAGTTTTCGTTTGTCTTTCGGAGGATAAATTAATTGCTTAATTAATCAAGTGGATTAATTAATTGGATATATTTTTCTTATCAAATAAAATAGTTCATACATTTCTGTGGAGGTGTAGATTATTATTTTCCAAATGAGTTAATTAATTGTGAATTTTTAATTGACGATATTCTATTGTAGACCTCAGGATAAATGGACGCAATATGTGCTAGTAGAGCTACAAGGGGATCTGGAGGCTGCTTCCTCGGACCCGGAGAGTGGTCAATTCATGGGCGATCTTCACTACAACGAGGCCGGCTGTCCGATAATGATCCTGGGGATGCACGTGCTCCAGGGAAAAGAGACAACCTTGGCTAAACCGATGGCTCTACTCGAGCAGAATAAACTGGAGAATTCGAAAGTGGAGTATATCGTCAAGGGAATGATCACGAAGAAGATGACGTTCCGAGGAAGACCCAAGCCCATCGTCACCGACGTTCCCCTCACGAGATAATTATTTATAAGTCAATATTTTCCCTCATTGGGAATTAATTAATTTGAGGCTCATTTACTTCGCCCCGTGTACATTAATTAATTAATTTTGGGATAGCAAAGAGGAGATATTGGAATTAATAGTTATTTTATTATAAATGAATTATTTTAATACAAATTAGCATAAGTTAATCCTTCATCTCGCCCTCCTCGTCCTCTTCCTCGACTCCTCTTATGTACATGACGTTATTACACCGAATTAAAACCTCTCCGAGGTTCCCCGTGCACACGCCGTCCACATGCTCCTCAGTGTTGGCCAGTTGGAGATTCATGTACCCATCGACTGAGACTAAATAGCCTTTGTACTCGTGTCCCCACTTTAGTTTCACCATAACTGGCTTCCCGGTGAGGCCGTTGAGGAAGGGCTTGGGATTTATGGGCATTGTCGCTGCCATTTTTGATGATAATTATTTTTATCTCCTGAAAATTGAGTTATGGGGTGAGAAAATGTCAGATAAAAATTCAGTTGCATTTATATTAAGTATTCGTGTAATTTTGAGCTTTATCTTTCCTTCAGGAATTGTTTCCCACCTTCAGTCAATATTTCTTGAATTTAATGACGAAAAAAATTAATTTGTTTCCAACTATTTAACTATTTGAATAAATGAGGCGTCAGGTGGATTATAACCTCTCTTTTGTACGTGTAAACAACTGTTGAGGTTAGGATATCCGCCGGATTACATTTTCAAGGATCTTTTGAGTTAATGAGTCTGAGGATTATTTCCTCATTATTTGTCCTTAAAAATGAATGATGAATACTCGAAGTCTACTTACGGGAGTCGTAATAATTAATAAAATATACGTTTTATTTATTGTTTGGGCGGCTGTGCGTCAGTCCTCCAGGTACAATGCAGTAGTTCTTTTTTTTGCCGACAGATGGTTGATATGAACCACAAAATTCTCACTCAAAAAACCGAACCAGCGGGTTCTATGAAGTAATTGAAGTCGAGCTCCTTCGATAATACCAAAAAAATTATAATCGCGAAGCATGAATCGCATTTTTTTTCAATAAAAAAATTTAACCGCACACAGTGATCTACTGTTTTCGCTGTCGGTACAACAGATTTTTTACCACACCGTCAAATGGCGCCATCTATGACGTGGAAGTCCTCTTTATGGATTTTTCATTCCATTATTTATAATTTCGAATGATGGAATAAAAATAGCTGAGGAGGAAACACCACTGACCCCGTCTCTGGATAAAATTATAAATTTATTTATTATCTCTTTACGTTGGATATTAAACTATTTCTACCGGTGCTATTGAAATACTAATAAATTTTATTACTCAATATATCCTATTTTATGGGTCAAAACGGGGGGTCAAGTCCAGTGGGTCAAGACCTGTTGACCTACACGACCTGTAAGAAGTGAATCTTGTGGGAAAAATCTGGAGCCTTCGATTATTTTATTCTTGAATATATTTTCATTCTCGAGGGTTAAGTACCAGTAAAAAATCGAGGGTGAGGGTCACGTGGGTCAAAATGGAGGGTCAACTGTTGCGGGTCAATTCGATTTCACCCATAGGATGTGTTGATAATCTCATGTATTTTATTACTTCAGTATCCCACATTTTTAACCCACTCGGGCCAAAGCGAGGGGTCAAATCCCGTGGGTCAAATCATGTTGACCCACACGATCTGAACCAAGTAAATCTCATGTGAAAAATCCTCAGCATTCGATTATCGTATTCTTGAATAAATTTTTCTTCCCGAGGGTGAAGTCCGCGAGGAAAATCGAGGATGACGCCGTCTGGGTCAAAATCGAGGGTCAATTGTTGTGGGTCAACTCGTGTTGACCCACAAAATTTAAAAAAACGCGGAAATTCGGAGAAAATCCAGGGGAAAATATCGGATTACCTTCTTCATTAATTTAAATATTTTCTCAGCGATCGGAGTAGTTTTCGCTCGTTGTCAGTGATACGATAACGAAAGATAACGGTCACTTGATTCACTCCAAATTATAACTCCGAGTAGACAAGCATTTTCCGACAATTCCAATGGCATTTTATCATTGCAACTCGCATAGTTACACCTTCGGTACGTCAATTGGCCAGTCGTTGTGCGCCTCCGTGCCATCATTTCTCTCTCTCTCTCACTAGCAGTAAGCCCGGCGCAAATCTGTTTTCGTTTCTCCGCATACAGGCCGCGTTACTAACTACCATTTGCACTCGACAATTCCGTAAGAATTTCACCAGAAGATGCCCCCCCCCCTCCCCCTCGAGAATAAATAGATCATAAATCAATTACAGCCCGAGTGTAGCTCGACTTTCATGCTAATTACCAAATCAAGACAGGCTCAATCAACCCGAGACAGGATCAATCAAATCAACTAAAATTCTAATTGAATTTTCTTTATTTATCAATCTCAACCAAATTTTTCAAATTCAATTACCCCCTCTCGACCAAAAATTGTCACTCAGATCAATCCAATTTTTCCTCAATCCCTCAATTTTCAATTTTTATTACAATTTTTTCATTGAATCAATAATCAATCCCCTACCTTCCAAAATATCCAAAATTTTTCACTTACTCCTGTCAATTGAATTGCCCCCCTCCCCTTCGCCCCTAAAATCCCTAAAACTCGGCAATTTCTCCACAAATTTATCCCGGAATAAGTTCCAAAGCGAAATACATTCACGTTACATGTACCGCGGTCCCCCCCTGCCTCCCACCCCCCATCGGTAGAGAAACGGTGGGGGAGGGGAAAGGAGGGGGGGGGGGTCTCGTACAGCTGGCGCAGGTTTTGTATCAGTAAATGTGTAGATCGCACGCGTATATTTTTTGTCTCCCAGCGTGTACATACACAAGATTCTCCACACAAGCGACATAAGCGACAAAGGGGAATGCTCAGTTCTCTTTTCTCTGCTTCCTACTCCCCTCAAACCCCCGCTCCCCCACTCCACTCCGGCCAGCTCACTAGCCTTCCCTCCCTCCGCCGCCGCCGCCCCCCCCCCCCTCTCGCTCCGCCTGGCAATCTCGCGGGTATAGGTCTCTCGATTCGCGTAGAGGGAACGCGGTCGAACGACTGTCCTTATTCACCAGCCCCCCCCCCCCTCACTCGTTCCTGCGCATGCCTTTCTCGTGTCCTCTCGAATCTTTGTCTTTTATTTGTCTTTATGTATGTATGTATATATATATATATATATATATTTTTTTTTTTTTGCGCCATTCGCCATCTTTGGTTTCCCCGATGGATTGAATTTGTATGTGTGCGTCGAGAGGGGGGGGGGGGCTCTCCCCTAGGTTTTTAGGGGAATCCGTGGAACTTGACTGAGATGCCGGGGTTTAATTGGAGATGATAGAGTTGGAGGACAATTGCAGGTAAAAATCAAGTGCTAATGGTTTATGAATATTTGGGGGGGGGGCGGGGGTGAAGAGGGGGGGGGGGGAAAAATTGGGTGAATGGAGGAATTTTCATTCAGGCTGGGATCAATTTGTGAATGGATTCGAGTGGGAAATTGGTGAGTTGATCTTTATTTGCGGGAGGATGAAAGCCGAAACCCTGGAGAGGAGGGTTTTGAGGAGGAGGAGGGGGGGGGGGGGCTAGTCACGGGACGAATGAAGTGCATTAAAAATTATTTTTGCGATTTTCTTTCTCCTTCGGTAAATTCTGATACATCAATCGCGTTAATTTTGGAATTAATGGAATTTCTTCGGAATTAATTGAACGAATCGAAGGAATATATATTATTGCAAATTAATAATTGTTATAATTTTTTATTAGAATATTTTCCTCGAGCGCTGACGGCTCGTTCAATGGCTGAGGATGTGGAAGTATTTTTTTATCTGGAGGATAATATTCTTTTCTTGGAAGATTGATGCTGATTACTAATAAAAATTCAATTATTCAACGGAAATTATCTCGACCCGGCGCTAGAACCGCTGCGGGCTAGCCCAATCCCAACTCCGAAAGCCCAATTTTCAGGGGGGCGGGGGGGGGGGAGGAAACAATGGGTGAAGTACAAGGTCTCGGCGAAAGTGAACTAGCGTAATGGACACCCGTTAGGTAGAATCCAGGTGTACCCTTACTCATCTCCGGAGGGCCCCCCCCCCTCTCCCCACACACACACACACACACAGACAATTTCCGAATACTAAAAATGCCCACGATTTCGTGTTCTCTCGCGTGCGACTCGGAGCGCCTGGTGTTTCATGGTTGCGCCACTAGTGTCGCCTCCGCTCATTCCGCCATCGTCGGCCGTGGTGTGTGGACCTGACCGCTTTGTTCAGCTTTTCAACAGTTAAAAAATTATTAAAAATCGTAAATTGAAGGGGGGCAAAAAGAAACAATTACAATTGCATGTGAGACGGGCGGATATCAAGTGGGGGAGTTGGAATAATCGTGATCAGTTGGGCGAACAATTCTATTATTTAATTTATTTCGTGTGTGATTTATTGGAGTTCAGTTGGTGTTTCTCGATGTGGATTAATTTCTTGTGATTTCATTTGTGTTGTGAATTGTATTATTTGTGGAGGTTTTTTTTTTTTTTTTTTTTTTTTTTTTTTTTTTTTTTTGTTATT
>JAPYZM010000139.1:0-48544 GCA_030522845.1 Psyttalia concolor
GACCAGAATCGTCAGATTCTGATTTTTTTTTTCTCAGTATCGTAAATTATTTCGCGGCAGAAACGAAGTCAAAGGTGCTTCGCACCCACGCCAGTCGTTCTCGCCTACATTTCCCCCAGATCTCGTAATGCCACATGACAAAATGAGTCCCAACAATTCCGCGATTGCCCAATTAAGCCAGACCGAACCCTCTACCACTCCAAAATCCCCCTAATTTTTTACATAAAAATTTCCAAAACTCTCAAGAGTGTCGGTCGTCGTATGGGCTCATCCTGCTAGGATAAAAGTCATTCAAATTTATTTAAAACGCGATAAAAAAGCAAGGAAAATTAATTTAAAATGCAGGCTGAGGTGATTTTATTTTTATCAATTTCGTATTCGCGAGTGAAATGCTTCCTCTAAATTTATTTGAAACGAAACATGTGACATTACTCATTCCACTAATACAAAGAAAGATATTGTGGGGGATCGATAGGAAATGAGGGGTGAGGCGCCCTCGTCGACTCGATTACGTGACTCATAGTGTGCACTTGAGAGTTCACTAAAAACATACACCAACACATGTCCAATGAAATGACGAGCCTCCACTTTCGTTTGAAATATGGGAAAAATTTTCATTCTCCATTCATTATAATTTTTTTTAAAGCCACCGAGCGATCCATTCCCAGTGCAGAGAAAAGAAATCTTGAGGAATTCGTGTCTCGAGATGAGGATAAGGCTTTCTATGTCAATTTCTATTAATAATTTTTTTTCTTAGTCATAAAGATTAGATTATTAGAGATTGGCGGATGTGTCTGGTGTTTCACTGGATTTTTCTTCGACGCAGATTTTTTTTTAACCGCAAAAATGGAATTGGAGAGAAGAGACAGAGTCTTAAGACCTCGAGGTCCAATTTTGAGGATTTCTGGAGGTCTAGAGGAGATAGCGGGCCAAGACCGATTCCATTGGGTTCCTCGGGAAATTTTAGATCTCTTGAGTTACCCCAGGAGCCGTCGAAAATGAATTTTGAGGCCGCCAGAGCGAAAAAACGCGTGCCCTAGATCCTTGGCAATAATCACTTCAATGATCCGAAACATATTTTTCTTCTCCAATCGCTGAGTTTTCCCAGCCACACCCCATTTACTATTGTTACTCTATTTTAATTTCACTGAACGACCAGGGTTACTGTGGACATCCACTGCCTGGGAATAATTTTCTTACTCCCCTCTCCCCCCTCTTGTCAAATGCTTAATTGAGAATACATGTGACAAGGTCAATGGGATTTGTCATTGACTGCATTGCGTCTGAATACCAAAGACCAACAGCATTTTATTCGCTATCAGCCGTTGAACTTTTATGGTAAAGACACTTATTTCCCCTCATCCCCCGGGCCAATCCCTTCCTCACCATTGCTGATGCCACATTTGTAGTAACTCCGTATTCGGCGTGAACCGGTTTTTCAACAAACAGCATTTGACCCTGCAATTCCCTCCTTTTATTTCAACATCATTTATTTTATTTACTCCTCTGTAAAAAATTGTGGAGAATGATACATCGGTGATTTCACAATTTAGGAAAAAAAATTTTTAAATATAATCGACCGCCTATCGGCTGTATCTGCTCGATAAGCCTTGCAATCGCCTACTTCCCGTTATGATAACAGAAACATGCGGGAGAAAACTGGAGACTGATATTTAATGCGTTCGACTATTTTCCAAGCTCGGTCTTTTTTTCTAGACTCGGAATAATCAATTTTTATCAAATGACAATCCTTTTTTTACGGTGGGAAATCAGTCGGGGAGGCTTGGGTAATTGTTTAGAAATTTGTTGATGATAAAAATGGATTTATTTGAGTACAATCACATTCTGATGAGTTTTTTTTTATGAAAGCATTTTGGCTTGATTGTTTAGTAATTTTTTATTTTAATTCTAGGATCAGTATGACAATCTATCCCTGCATACGCAGAAGGGGATAGATTTTCTGGAGAGATATGGACATTTCATCCGGGATCGATGTAAAATTGAAGTGGAGTACGCGGGGAATTTGAGGTAATGATAATTGTTTTAATTGGGGAAAATTAGGGGAATTAACTTTTCTTTTCACAATTTTTATGGGATTTTTTACGCCTGGCGTCCATTGATATTGTTTTTTGATGTTTAAATAATGTCATTGAATTTTTTTTACGTTGCAGAAGGCTAGTGAAAAATTATCAACCGAAGAAAAAGGAGGAGGAGGATTACCTGTGAGTTAAAAATAACTACAATATTTGATAACTGGGTGAAAGCTATTGGGAAAGTCACTGGAGAGTTAAAATCATTTAACACTTGTCGTTTTTCCCTCCCTTTACTCGCGCCTTTTATCACTGAAAATAGGACATTTGCGCTAGAGATAACAATCTAATTATCACCCATTGTCTCAAAGGAATTTATTTTCGAAATTTCGTCTCCCCACCAGAGTTGAGTATTTTTTTAAATATTCAGAGACCAATTTTTTGTTTTTGTATCGGAAAAGTTTTAATTTCTCTAAACAATTTTATTTACACTTTAAAAATAACGACGGGAAAATGACAGGAAAAATTTGAGGAGTGAGAAATTTTTTAAAGTGAATGTCTTCGGTTTCATTCCATTTTTTTTCTCTTTAACTATCACCAATCGTTTTGATACCGTAAGCGGAGAAAGGTCATTGGAGTTGATTTTTCATTCATTCAATCGTTTAATTTTATTCATTAAACCAATGACCACTGTCGATCGCCTGTGGAACGGTTGCGGTGATGATATTGTCCGTTGAAACCAGAAAATGTCGTCAGCTGGCCGCACTAATTAAGATTTCTCTGGTGAAGCGATTGAAGAAAATTATTCCAAGAAATTCCGAGTCCTCCGAAAACGTCGGGGGACTTTCTCGCCTAGAATTCTCCCAAAAATAGTTGAAAAAAAAATTTTGTTCCCACAATATTGACGAATAAACGAATCGACAAGCGTCGAACCCCAAAAATAAGTCAAATAAATCCAGAGACTGGCGAGCGAGACAATCAGCCGTCGCAGGTCCGATGAGAATAGCTGGCCCACTTGACAAAGAGTCTCTCGTATTTATTGCAGACCCCGCCATTGAAATACCTCAAAAAAAAAAATTAATAAAACTAAAAAAACCCAGATAGATCTCATCTAGAGTGCGTAGGAGTCTCTGAGAGTCATTGAATTCCGGCGAAATGACGTCCTCTCGATATAATAAATCTATATTTTTCTCATCCTCCATTATTTCAGATACAGTCCGTGTAAAGCATTCAAATTAGAATTAAATGAGGTGAACGATCAGGCGGGACAGCGGGAAGTCATCGCCGAGAATCTCCAGGCGAATGTTCTCCGTGAGCTGAATCTACTAGTTAAAGATTTCAAAGAGGACAGAAAAAAACATCTCCAAGAGGGGGCGAGATTAATGACATCATTGGCAACGCAAATTGGTAACTTGGAGAGAGCTAGAAAAGCGTATGAGAAGGCATTTCGCGAGTCGGAGAGGGCAATTGAGAATTTTCAAAGGGCAGACGCTGATCTACACTTGTCCAGGGCAGAAGTAAGGTTTATTTTATTATCAGTGATCAGGGATTTTTTCTTGTGTAAATTATTTTTGCTTATGAGGTTTCATTGACCGCCTCGGTGCGCCTCGATTTTTGGTAATGGGGGAATTGTTGCCTTCAGGTGGAGAAACAGAGGATGAATAAGGCGCTGAAGACACAGCAGAGCGAGGAGGCTAAGACGGAGTACGCTAATCAATTACAGAAAACTAATGAACTGCAGAGGCTTCATTATCACACTGCCATGCCCGAAGTTTTTCAACACCTCCAGGTAAATCTAAAAATTATTGCGATAATTATTTTAGAATTATTCTATACAATTGTTTAATTTATTTCCCTTAAATTCTCGATGAGACAAATCGAATATGCTCGGAGTACTCTAAATATTTTTCACATGCGGGTAAACGGAATTACAATTATTTGTTGAGAGAGTGACTCGTTCATTTGGATTGATATCTCATATCTGACTAATTTTCGTATTATCTCGATGATGAGTCACTTCAGGAGAAATTACCGACTCTAGAAAATTTCGTCAAACGATTTTCATCAATTAAAAATAGAAATACTAATGGTAGTGCTGTGATAGTATCATTCAAAATTTTATCAATATTTTTTGTGACAGAAGACTTGGAGGAAAAATTATTCAACATCGAACAAGCAAATAAACTGATAATTTCATCGAATTACTGATTTTATCTTATCTACGCCAATGATTCACTTTGATTATCACAAAATAGTATTTCCGTATTTTTTATCAACTCATTGACTGGATTTTTCTCTCTATTTCGATCTCATTCAGGAGTTGGACGAGAAGAGGATAAAAAACATGAGGAATTACATGTTAAAATCAGCTGACATAGAGCGAGCGGTGGCCCCAATAATCGCCAAGTGTTTGGACGGAATTGAGAGGGCGGCGAATGAAATTAATGAGAAGGAGGACACAATGCTGGTTATTGAACGGTACAAGAGTGGCTTTACACCACCTGGTGATTTTCCATTTGAGGACCTCTCGGACGCGAAAACATACGACAGTAATACCCAATTATCCCAGCCGACAATGCAACCGATACACAATCACTTGACCGTCAAAGGTACAGTTTCGGGTGGAAAAATAAAGAAAAGAGTTGGAATATTTGGAATTTTCAGCAGTAACAAGGTAATTCACACAATTTTTCACCCTTTCTTTAAATAATTCAGCGCTAGTTCATAAATAATTGTCATCAATTGTCATTTTTTTGTCGGGCGCTCGAGGGAATCGGACAATTTGTCTGTTCCCCCCGTTTTTTTTATTTTTCAATATTTTTTTTATTGATTTTTCGTCTGCTACAATCGATTATTCATTTTGATTTTTTTAAAGTAATTTTTATTCCGAAGGAATGAAAATATTTCATTGCATGCGCATAGCGAGAGAGGCACTATTGATAAGAACGATAAGTTATCGATAATTCGTTTAAATATTGACTTACGAAGGGCCCGAAGGCCTTTCCGAATTGATAATTCACGAGTTTTAACACCGCAACAAGTGATAAATAATTAAATTCGGTTTTGTTGGCATTTTTAGTCCATTAGGGGTTCTCTAGAATTTTTCTGAGAACTCTCGGGCCACTCCAACAAATTTTTAAACTGAAATTCGGTTGGGAAAGATCCACAATTTGCCTGGCAATTTTTTAGTCGAACTATTCCGTCAAATTATTGCATTTTTTATGTGGTCGACGTCTCTGGCTTTGCCGCAATATCACACCAGTTACAATTCTACTAATATTGGATCTATCGCGAAGTGGCACAATAGGATGAGTGGATTTAATGCCTACGCGAGTGAAGCTGTAGGTGGCGAAGTGTAGAAGAACTCTTTGACAATTATTTTTCTCCGATAAAAATCCAAATTCTCTTCTGCCACTTTAAACTAGCGATTTTTGAATGAATGGAACATTTTGAATGGATATCTAACCCACTTCATCAATCCATTTCACTATTTAACCATTCTCATTGCATAAAAAAAAAATCATTAATATCTCTCGCAATAATAAAAACACTTTTTTTTATTTATCTTTTTTATATATTTGAAAATTCGGTGGTTGGTTCAATCTACCTGACGTTTGTTCACAACAAATCCATCATCAATAAAATTGGGAATTTTATTTTCATTTGTAAGTACTTCGGCCATCGAGAAAGTGCTAATAAATTTTTTTTCTCTCTCTCACTGCTTGTGAAATATGAGTCGCAAGGCCAATAAATTATTGTGACCTGTGCATACTAATAATGTTAATATCAGTGGAAAGTGACATGGCTTTTGTGATTTGTTTCATGCAAAAATTTTAAAAAACGGCAGAAGTTGATCGAGGTGTGCATAGCTTTGAAGGTCTGTCTGTCTTTTTGTCATTATTTTGTGCTTTCGTTTGTCAAGTCTGAATTGAACTGGTGGATCGAAGCGAATTCACCTCATTCCCCCCGTTAAAAAACAAATTACCTCTAGAAAAATGATTTTATTGTTGCAATCGAATAAACAAAAAGTCTACTTTATTCTAAAAAAAAAATACGCTCCACCAAGTCAATGCAGAAGTCATTATTTTCGTTATAACGTGCTTTTTTTTTACATATTAATAATTTCTTGACACTTACTTCAATGTCTCCAGATTAAAATAGCAAATAAAAAAAATCACAGCGTCTTAACAACATCACAATCACGTGTTGATATCGTTTATCGTTGCTCTTGAATATTTTAATGATGTGATTATTTTTGTGTGTTTAATTAATCTGATGGGTAATTGTAAATACAATGGCCATTGGTAATTACAGAATAATGTGCCGGGTTATGGTGATGGTGTGAAGGAGGACTGCAGCGATTTGCCCCCAAATCAGAGGAAAAAACGTTTGCAGCAGCGGTTAGACGACATTCAAGCGAAAATCCAACAGGAAACAGCAGCCAGAGATGGACTGATGAAGATGAAAGGAGTTTACGAGCAAAATCCAGCTCTTGGCGATCCTATGAGTATAGAAGGCCAATTAAATCAATCGAGCCATAAACTCGACAAACTGGGTGGCGAGTTGGCCAAGTTTCAGGGATATCTTGAGGAAGCCATAAAAGCGGGCGCTGGTCTCTCAAGGTAACCCATATTATTTTATTTATCTTTCTAGATCCATGTGCGTGATTCAATTAGATTCATCGAGCCCCGATTATTTCTCAAGCTGAGATGTCACCCAAAATTCACAAGATTTGACATTAATTCTTTTTGGAAGGGATTCGTAAACTATTTTTTTAATCGTACCCAGGTTAAATTAATTAATTGATTACAAGTGGACATTAAATAGTTTACGCTAAAGATTTTTTATTTTATTCAGTCGGTGATTTTACGGCGAACGTTCTCTTCTGGGAATTTCCAATTCGCTGACTGTTAGGCCAGTCGCGATCGGAGTCAATTGTAACAAAATGGGAAAATTATGATTCCTTGCATTCCGAGATATCAGGGGGAGAGTAATCTTCGAGTGCAATTGAGTCATCGTGATTCATTCTGTCATTGCGCAGTTGATTTTTACTGGGGGAATTTGTGCGTTAAAGAAGCCATTGGCTGTAATCCAGTTGAATTGGATCAATGAAATTGTTTGGAATACATCGCAATGAGCAATTTTTCGCATTTAAAATTTATAATTACAGGCAAAAAATGGAAAATACTATAGATTTTATTTTTCTGTCAATTCTATGTTGGTAATGAGTAGCGGCAAAACAAAAAATCTAGGGAACTCGATTTTTTTTTTGTAATCATTCTCACGAATAGCTCCATTTTCTCGAGACCTCAGTCCCTCAATTATTTTATTTAGCAATACTCAAATTGTTTTATTAATCCTGAAGTCCCAGTCAGGCGTCGAGAAAGCCGACGAGTAACGGTTCGACGACACGATCAACAAATTCGAGGAGATCGAGCCACTCGGGCGGTGAGGAGAGTCTGTCGCGATCGGCATCGGACTCAAGTGTCAGCAATGCCAATGCCAATCAACCGGTCCACAAGAAGAGCGCACCAGGAACACCTCAGCCAAGTCATGAGTGAGTTAATGTCATGTACGACCAGTTAATCATAATGAAATAGGTTACAATTTGCTATCTTGATAGTTAAATATTTCCAGTATTGGTCATATCATTCGATTATTCGTCTCATTGGCCAGTGATGATGGCCGATAGTAGATTTAGTTCAATAGTTAGGCAAATAGACGAGGTATTCGCTTTACGGTACTCATGCACAGTTCCACGAATAGCCCGGAATCTGGACTCGGTGCGTCGAGAACGTCGTTACCTGGCAGCGGAGGTGAGGAGTATTACACGGACGAGGTCGATGCACCACCACCACTGGGAACCTGCCGAGCGCTCTATCCGTTTGACGGTAATTTTGGTTTTTTGAATTTTATTGTACCCGGACGAGAGAGAAATTGGAATTGTCTTTTTATTCTTTAATTTGACAACTCTTTTTGTCAAGAGATATTTTTAGAGATTAAAGTGGCAAATGAAATTTTAACAGGCCCATATGTATTTTATTTATTTATTTAGCGACGAGTGAGGGCTCCATTCCAATGTACGATGGAGAGGAACTTTATATGATTGAACTGGATCAGGGGGACGGCTGGACGCGCGTCCGCAGGATGTCCCAGCCTATCGAGGGCTTTGTTCCCACCTCCTACATAGAATTTCAACTGTACAACACATAATTTTTTCCTCGAGTGCTTCGCAACAGTCTCTAGGTGTTTTCAAAGAGTGGTGCATCGGTGAAAATAAGAAATTTACTTTACAATGCTGAAAGGAGAAGAAAAAATACTCGACAGGTAAATCACTCCAGCGAACTATTGATTTGATCATCGATAAATAATTGCTTGATTAATGTGATTGAACTTGAACAAAGTGAAATATGAAATTTGTCTCTTTGAGATCAGTATAACGTAGTTATAACGGTTTGATTTAGTTTTGTGCAATTTAACGAACAGTCCGTTCTTTATTATTATTTTTTTTCGTCTCGTGTTAGTTGAAGGCTGATCATCGGTGACTGTTGAATTGATGATACTCAAGATTTGATCGGCATAATTACGGGGTTGAGGGAGGTCTTGACAGTTTTTTTCTTTTACAACTACTGCAAATTTTCTACAATTTTTTTTAACGTGAAAAAATCGAAATTTTAATTTTTTGAAATTACATTTACTTTCTCGTTGGCCAGAGTTATCGAGGGATATCGAATTTTGGGGGATCGATGACGGGAAAATTTATGCGCAATCCATAAAAAAAAAATTGGTGAAAATTGGAAAATCAGTTTTTGGGAATGGAAAAAAATCATCAGATTTTTTAATCGAGTGCGTAGGATATTCGAACTAACTGGACCCCCTTAATTACGTACGATCAATGGAAATCGTTGTGAAGAGGCTTTGAATGTGGCGCAACGAGCGCGTGTTACCTCCTCGAGGGGAATTAATATTATTCAGCTACGGATGAGCAAGTGTTTCCATGTAAAAATATAAAAAAAAAAAGAAACTGGTATGAATGGGATTTTATGCGGTTGTGGACAAACTTTTTACTCTCATTAAAATCTATTATCAATGGATTTTTTTCTTATTTTCCACTGATGTTTCGTTAATGAGTGAATGTAATTACAGATGTCTCCATATTCTCATGGATACGATTGATTAAAAATTTCTGTTCAATTATTTTCACTCGTTTTCGCGTCTGAGTATTGCTTGGAGAGCGATTAAATTCGTCGCAGTTCACATTGTAATTATTGACGAGGTATTTAGCACTCGTTATGAATGATTTGTCATCACGAGAAGTGCCCAGGGGCTGGGCCCACGAGCGGCCCAGGCGCGGGTGTTTTGTAATGTAAAAAAAGAGTAATGGGGAAATTAATAGAGACTGATCACTGCAGGATTATTTCCCCCGTGTGGGTGGCGACATTTTCTTTTTAAACAATTGATAATTCAATGACAAATCACGAGGAGAAAATTTTGACGACAAATGCACTGAATTCGCTGCACTTGTCAGCGAAATTTTTTTCGTGTACGATCTAGTACTCTTAATCATTGCTCAGAGCTATCTCTCTGTACATAATATGAATTTGGGAAAAGGGTAATTTTGAAAATTACTTTACAAATTGATAAATCAATGAGATTTTAGATACAAAATGTCTCTGCCTGAATATTCTCCCTATCATTTGTCGAGTCGGACTCTAGGTTGACTCGCTCTCCCCTCAAACGGTCTAATTAATAACAATTTAAGCGCACTCAATAAATTCTGATGATTAAATCGTTGCACATGAGTGTTTCGTTAAACTATTAGGGGTATATCAGTAGATCAACAAAAAGACTTGAGCAAGAAAGTAACGAGATATAATTATTTGTGACGTTAAATTACTGTCGAATTGTTGACCGGCTCGGGAGGAGGGGATTGAGTAAATGGAAAATAAAAACATCAATGTAGGCCGAGTGAGAATAAATTAGGTAGACAATAGAAAGTGGAAATATGGACTAATTCACTTGTTATTGATTCGTTGATTGCAATACTCCCGAATCATCATTTGTAAATAATTACGTTCAAGTAATCAACTCCATAGCTTTTGGCTAATCACTCAAAGTATGAAATATTCGAGGTTGATTTTTTTTTTCGCAGTTCGAGTTATTGCCGAGCGATCGAAGAAAGTCAACTGTGAATTTAGAATGAGAATACTTGGATCTTTCGATTTTTTTTTGAAATATTTTCAGCGACACTTGATATTCAATCGAATTTGACGTTTATACTTACGATTTTTTTTTATTCGTTGACTCGGTTTATTTAGTTTTTACTGACACGTACTGTTTTTGCTATTTATCTACGTTTTTTTTTAAGATCACAAATTTGCAATTGTATTGGGAAAAATTAATATCATGAATCAAATGTGCTGGATCGATGGATTTGAGGATTTATCAGTAGCGGATAAGGAGGAATTTATTGAGAAAAAAATAAAGACGTGTCTATACTCTGTATATTTTGTGATTTTATATGAAATTGAAAAGTATTGTAGATAAATAACATTCGCAAATTCATTCATTACATTTTTAATATTAAGATTAATTAATGTTTAGAAAATATAAATACTAAAACAATATAATTTCAGTCGTTGCATTACCCTCGATAATCCTCATTCTCATTTTTCTGTTTGAGAATTTTGTTTTTCAGATGGGGTTAACTAAAAATATTACTTAACACGTCTCAATTTTTACCTCTTTTTTTTTTTTTGCAAAATATGTTTTTAGCTTAGCTGGAGGAATTTTCATCAGTTACTCACTGGGGAAGACTCGTTTTTTCGCCGGGAAGTCGTTCGGTGACGATGTTTTCACTATCGGGTCTGATTTCACAAAAATTCAGCTCGCGAATAACAATTTTCACATTAATAATTAATTAAGATTTTTAGTTTAGCCAATTAGATCAGCTTCGACGTCCCCCGATGACACTCGAGTCGACACTGAGCCTCTCCGTGGCAACTGCTGTCTGGACAATTTTCTTACCGACGAATAAATTAAACTGATTATTCCGCAAAATTATTCGAACGGTCGGCCGAATATTTTCAACTGCCGACTCAACCTCTCCCCGAGCGGCCCAAAAACATAAGCTTTGCGTAATAATTTTTTTTGTTGCTCTCAATTAGCTCGACAACAAAAATTATCCCATAAAAAACTGGGGGAGGCGAATAATAAAAAAAAAACGATTCATTTAATTGGTAAATATATTTTGTGCACCCAATGGGTAATTTGACTAGATAAACAATACATGTTACAAAATATCTCATTAATATTCGCCATACAAATGTCAAAAATCTAATTTTGTGAATGACTTCGTAAACGATTGAGCGTTGACAAAAAAAAATCCTCGCAGGGGAAACTGGAAAAAAAAATAACTCAGAGTTTTTCACGTAAAAAAAGAATATCACGATTTTATCTTTAGATATTTGGCAGTCCTAGGTTGACGAACGACGCAGTAGTAAATATATCTGTACAGTACAAATATTTATATTATGTACAGCTGTTGTACGCAGAGTAATCAAAAAAAAAAAATAATAATTAAAACCTATCAGCCTATTTGTTAGTGTCTAATCATCAGAAATCATATTTAAATTGTACGTGAGATCTCATTAGCTGTGGAATACCGCCTTGAGAACGCTGTACTCAATTATTTATTTAATGAAGTGATTTTAAATTCTCACAATTGCATTCGTTAAACTTTCATCATGTAATTATTATAAACAAATTGTTAAAAAATCTACTGCAAGTGAATTCCGTCGCATTGAAGGCGGGCGAATCACAGAACAGTTTTTGTATTAAAATTACGTCTAGATAAAATTCTTTACCTGCAAATATTTCATTTGCAATTAAAGAGGAACATCAATTTTTTTGGTTGATCAATTTTTAAAGCAATTGATTTGCTTCAACAATTGACAAATTTGTACGTCGCAATTCGATTTAATTTTTCCACTGAAGGAAAAAAAAATCTCGAGTCTCGTTTGAATCAAAAAAATTAATAACAATCCGGAAATTTGGGCACTGGACACTTGAAGAGTTTGATAAAATAAAAAATTGGCAAATAGAAGACGACGGGAATTTTTTAATTCAGGGGAAAATATTTCTCGATTTCTCACTGAATGAAAAAGCTGAAAAAAAAAGTCCAGTAATTTCAAATAAAATTGGGGAATTGCAGAATTGATTTGTCGAATTTTTCTCCTGCCAATAATTGATGTTCCTCCTTGTACATTACATAACTGCATTTATTTTCCGTCAATGTCGTCTCTCGCACTCTCGAGAGCAAAGACTAAAACGCCCTTGCTGAAGCTGGGAATTGTTTAATTGAGGATCAGACATTGAGGTCCTCCCAGTCCTCCACTTGTCGGGGGGTCAAATCGACTTTTAATTTCCCCAGATTTCCGAGGAGGAGGTCGTGGACTCTTGGAGGGATTGTATTATCACGGAGATCCACGTATTCCAGGGCCGGAGCTCTTTTCAATCTCTCCACATCGACATCTGTAAAAAAAAATTACTTTCAATTGCACAATTTTCTTTTAACTACGCTAATTACTTATAGAAGTTAATAAGACCTATTGTAATAAATTGTATAAAAGACATCGATTTTTATCTACAAAAAAGCTCCAAATAAAATAAACAACATTTCGAATAATTTTTTTTAAAGGAAACTTAATAATTACTAACAAAATTTTACTAACAATTTTTTTTTTAATTTATAGAAAATACAACAATGCATTTACCGATAATTGAATTGTTGTTGGCGAGTAGTCGTTTCAACTGTGGTATCCGACAAGTAACAGGTGGAAGTGCAATAAATGTATTGTGTGATATATCGAGCCTCTCGAGTTCCTGAAGTTCCGCCAGCTCTTCCGGTAGTTTACTCATTTGATTATGGCTCAAATTCAACTCTACATACACGTTAAATCGTCTCATTAACAAGTGAAAGTGAGTTCCCATAAAAATATGATTTACAAATGAAATAAAACTCACCGGTTATCAGTGAAAACTTGACCGCAAATTTTGGGGGAATTTTTGTTATTACGTTGCCTGATAAATCACAGGATTTCAGCTCGGTGTGCCGCATCAGGTGATAGACAGCATCCGGCACTTGCATCAGCTGGCATTCGGACAAGTCTGGAAAAAGAAAAACCCTTTATCAACGAAAAACGAAACAATAATTTGTTAACTCCTCCAAATTTTCCTCCAATTCTTCCTCAGGTATTCCATTTTTTTTTAATTTACAGTTGCCCCCGTTTTGTTGGAATTATTTACTGTCAAATTGTTTAATTCATTACGATCTGGATTTTTTAATTTATCAGTTTCTGTTTATTCAGGAGAATTGCGGGGATTTTTTTTTTGGGAGAGAACGAGGAAAATGTGAATATCGTTGCGCAAGAATTTTCATTTTCAGAATCACCTGAGAATTAAATCAACAAGTGCAATGCACGAATTCTAAATGAATTAAATGCCCGAGTGATGATGATGCAAACAAAAGAAATAAAAGTCTATGTGTAGGAAAGTGATTCAAACGCTCGAGTCGTAAGGTTCACGCTTTCACATTGCGATTTCCATTGCGGAAATGTAATTAATGTCCGATTCTTCATTTCTCCAATAACGCAAAAAAATTAATCGGGTAAAAGTTTTTTTTTCTGAGTAGAGTTTGATAATTACGTCAATTACCCTCGAAATCCGAGGTATTCTCCGAGAATTTTTTTTCATAAAAAAAAAAAATACTTTACCCATCAGATGAGCAGAATTAAATAGTTCGCGTGGTTGGGATTAGTCATCGGCTCTTGAATTGTTAATAATCCATTTATCAATGTAAATCTTCCTGGCTAATAGAATTTTCATTGAGAAAGACTAGTAAATCAATTTTTTTTTACAAAACGAAAAAAAAATCGCCTCGGGTGAAAATCTGCGAAAAAAAATTCAATCGCTGAAAAATCAATTGTTTATTAACAATTAGCTGACGACATCTGTAGAATTGATTGCGTTTCACTTGAGAAGTGTCGATTTGGCGAAAAATCTGAGGGTGTTGTTAAAAAAAAATTGTAGTTAATAATTTGCCGAGGAAAATTCTATTCTTTCGTGATTAATAAGTAAAATAATTATTGCACAGACTGGCCAGCCCCTTAACCTTAATCTGCGCCGTAGATTAAATATTGTAGCGAAAAAAAATATAAGTACGGGTTTTACCGAGATTTTTGTGCTCCTGAGCATCCTCGCAGCGGCAAATCACTCTCGTTACCGCGTTCGCCATTCCCCCGACAATGTAACAACCGGTTTATCTCAATTAATCCCAGAAAAACCGTTCTTTACATCATTAAAATCCTCGCCGTAGTGTAGGAGTTGCGCTAGACCTCCTACACTTCCTCCATCCTCCCCCACCCGTCTCATTACATTTATTTTAAGTGCCCACTAAAAATAAACACTTGCCAATTCGAATTTGAATAACAGAGGTCGCTCGGAAATTCCCAGCACGAGGTTCTGAGACAATTGCAACTCTTCAAATTTTTAAATAAACAATGGAAAGACATACGAAGGCAAATGAGAATTTATTTCTGCGGGATCGATACTTTATCTCGCCAACTGATAGGGATTAGGTGTTTATCGAGTCAGCTGATTGGCAATAGAATTTTTTTTTTAATGCTCCACGAGAAATAACGCAAAATGAGTCAATTCCTGTTTACAATGGGAATGAGTTAAATGAATTTTACATAGACAAATCGTTAGAGCCGATGTTGCCTTTCTGTCATTGGGCAAGACTCCAATAAATTACGCCGATTATGGCCGCCTCAAGGACCCAACGAATCATTGGAGTAACCCTTTGTCTCAATTTATTAATGACAAAGAGAAAAAAATTATCCGGTTTATTTTGAGAAAGTTTTTTAATAATTGGGACTTTAATGCATACTTTGAGGTTTATTTATTATTTATTTACGGGAATGATAACTTGAAATTCTCCGCTTCAATTACTCTAATTATCGAAGAACGTAATTCCAATTATTTCGCCAAATTAGCGAGTGCACTTGCAAGTGTGAGCATCGATTAATCCACTTTCTACGAATGCGTGATGTTACATCCTAATTAAATTAATGAACACTCCTCTCAGGATTCCGAAATTATCCTGCTGATGATTGTTTAAATATCTCTTGAGAGAGGTCGGGAGAAATTTTCTAACGACGTTTTCTCACTTTTCCACGTAATTTAATAGAATTGCCGTTCATACAATTTCTGAAAACCTCAGCGAGCCCCAATTTTTCATAAACAAATCCACAAATTCACTATTAAAAAATGAATAAATAATCCTTTCCTCCAATTGATAATTAACATCCCTCAAAAACAATAATTAATTAATCCACAGTGATTATTATAATTATTCATTGAATAAAAATTGATTTACCTAAATTACAATTGTCCTGGGCCTCCTCGCACCTGGACACGACGCGAATGATGGCCCTGCCCGCCAATTGTACGCAAATGGCAGTAGCAACATTTCTCTCACCCTCTTCCTGGGAAATCTGCTGGACTCCCTCATTATTGTAAGTCGGTGGCTTCATTCTCACTCCCTATATCCCTTTTTTTTAAACAAGTCAAACGGGGAAGTAGCAACTCCGTCACTTATTCACACGCGAAACAAAGTGGAAAAACTTTGAAATATAATAACGTAATTTCCGTAATTTTCACGTAATATCCGGATTCCTCGGGGCAATAAAAAAAGGAGGATAAAATAATTGCTGATGATGTGTAAACAATGGGACGTTGAGTTAACTAAAAAAATGTGTAATCACCGGAAAAATTACTCGCCGAGAACAATGAGGGCATTTCCCACTGCTGAGGATAGGACTTTCACCGAATGCTGGAGTTGTGAGTAAATACTGAGTGAAATTTGTTATCTCAATTGTTTAATTGGATATTTTGTTTATTGGTTAGCAGCGCTCCCCCTGGGCTCGCAGGAACCGCTGCTTGGCACTGGCTTGCAGCAGGTTCAGACAGTGGTATTTAAGCCTTCAAGTGGATTCCTCCCACCCCACCCACTCATCCACGAGGAGAGATGTACCTTGGATCAGCTGACGTTTGTCGAGGGGCTTCCTCCTTTGTTTGAAAACAACTGTAGACAGCGGGGCTGCGCGCACGGGACCACGTGGACCTCATCAACAATGTCATCAGTTAAATCGACGATACCTGTCGGATTTTAGGCGAGGGGAGCACGTCGAGGTTGGTAAGGCCACAGACTATTTGGGATTTATTAAAAAATCCGCGATAACTGTTCGTCTGCTCGTGTCCTTAATTTATTTGCCAGTCCTTTTTCACAATCCGACAGCAAATCCTGGGGGTCTTTAATTAATTTAATGCTCTCCCAACGTCTCTGTATTTTATGTTTTAGATTCATCCAATGTTTTTGGGAATTTGTTTAGGCCAAGGGATTTTTTTAATTAGTTTTTTATTGTTCCAGAGGGACCTCCAGTCCCTCAGCTCAATACCAATGATCCAGTAATTGATTTATAAATTATTAATAGACTTTCGGCAAACAAAACGATTTTGTACATATTTTGACGGATTTGGTGAATAATTGTGACAATTTTTATTGTCATTACTGCCGCATTTGCGCGTTATTCCCAGTTTCTGGTAATTACGCCCGGAGTTCGTATATCGCGGCGTGACGCACGTGAGAGATATTATTTTGTCGATTTGCCAAAAGTTGTTGAACGCATTTTCCTCGGTTTTCAGACAAAGGCAAAGTTGGAGTGATTTTTATTCGGGGAAATTATTTTTCTTTGTTAGCGCGGAGGGGGTGGCGAAGGTCGAGGGAAGAATTCCGCGATTATCTTTGTCGAAATGATTGATTTAGATATTTTGGGGGGAGGCTCTAGGGGCAATTTAAATCCCCAGGATCACCCGAGGATTTTTGGAAATTTGAGGAAATGGGAGGGTCGAGAGTTGACTCCCACCAGCTGATGCAATTGACCTCCTGCGCTCGCATCCTTCACTTCGGACAATATCGAATAACATTTTCATCAATCGCTGGGCGAGAAATCCCCGTCAATTCATCCAACAAAGCCGAAATTCTATTTTTCCGAACTGAGAAGCGAAATGGGGGCATTACCAAAGCCAAACAGGGACGAAATTGTTTATCATACACGGACGGTATGTATTGGAGCTTATCCAAAAGATTACTGCGCGTGATTTTGGCCAACAAAAATAGCGAGACCTCCCAATAAAATCCCCCATGACTTGGGCGCTTTTCCTCTTTCTTTTTTCTTATTTTTAGATTTACCGGAAATTTTTTTTCTCTAGCTATCCCAAGAAACTAGAAATTCATTTTTTAGGAAACGAATTTTTCTAGGCATTCCCTAAAATAAATTTACAATTTTTTGTCTCGGTAAAAAAAATTGAGTTTATTTTTTTTATTGAACGCCAGGACAAATTATTTCTTCGCGAGGAAATTGAGGGGAATTTTTCTTTCCGTTTGACGACCAATTGGGATTTTTTAACGGCAAAATTCCCGGCAATTTCCATGAGAATTTTTGCGAATTTGGTCGGCTGACGTCGTCGCCGCGAATTTCCGCGTCGAAATTGGACAGCCTTGGACCGCCACTCTCGATGGAAAGAAACCGAGCAATTTTCCCGTCTCTCCATTTCGCTTAGTTCGTTGGCTTCTTTGTATCTCTGGCATCGTTTTGCGTCTTTTCCACGTGTTTTATTTTTATTTCTCATTCTCAGAAATTCAACGCGAATAAGTAGATGTGTTTTATTGTTTCAATAAGGCAGCAAACCCAGTTATTGGCCGTGATCCCATTTTCCGATCCTCCGGAAGTGAAGTCTCCTCATTTTCCCCAAATCCTTAATCCAATTGTCTCATTGAAAATGCCGCGTTGACGAAAAGAGTGAATTGAAATATCAATTCAATTACTCCCAAGGGGATTTAGAGATTATAAAAGACTTGGAGAAATTAGTTGATATTTTTTGGGATAAAAATTGGTAATAAAACGCCAAATTTGATAATTTCTCCTTTCAAATTTTATTGAGTTACAACAGAATAACAATACACCCCAGTAATAATACATAATTCCGGATAAACATTTGCAGTGCATAATTATAATGACGATCTTTGATTTTCCCTCTAACACATGAGCTCGGATAATTGATAATTCCACAATTTTTCGTTGGCTATTTGAACGGCCATTACGCATAAAGCACCATCTGCCTATACATCTTCATAAATAACATTAAGCATAAATATCATACTCTATATAATAATAATTTCACAATTACGTCAATCGTGGGAATAATTTCTGAGTGTTCTCGTGTCTTTTTAAATTACATTTGTTATTTACCTATTTTTTTTTATCACAACCTTGTAACATCTAGAGTGAAGACATTCTCGCGAATATCATCTGTTCATCAATCCCTACGAGTCTTGCGTTTGGTGTTATCTGATTACCTGCGATTACGTTAAAAAAAATTTTTTTTATTAATTTTCCACGTTTGATTATAATTTTTTTTCCCCCCCGGTATCATCCGGTTAATTTTAATTTTAATCCTCTTGGTCAGTGCACGATTACGAGTATGATATAAATATATTACATTAAAATTGACATGTGCAGACGTAATATTTGAGATATTAATTTGTGTAAATTTCGTACAATAACTTCGAAGCAAAAAAGATCAAAAAATTGCGCAACTGCCACTCGCTGGGAAAAATGAGGGATCAATGATTTTTAATTGAATACCAAAAACGGCAACAGTTTAATTGGCAGCAGATTTACTGTTCAAAATTCAACTCTAGTAATTGCCTCGAATATTGACCGTAATGTTGATAATTATGCTAGAAATTAATTTAAGGCAATTTAACGGATACAGTTTTTTTTTTTTTTTTGGTTTTTGGTTGTTTCGGGGGAGTTAGTCAGCTTTTGTCGGCGCACTTTCGGGCTCAGGCCGGTTCAGGAGCTCCTGGGCGTGCTGCAAACCCGCGCAGTAATGCAGCAGGAGCACCGAGAGCCCCTGGACCCGCTGGTCACTCTGCGTTATCAATTTAATACTGTCGAGGTCTGTCGACTGGGACAGCTCCACTCGTGAGGTAGTTTCGACGTCCAGTGCCGCTTTTAATTTTCCTATCTGCAGTAGAATTTTTTTAAATACGCTCGTCAACATCGGGGGATGGAAAATTAATTGGGGAAACTATCGCTCATTTTAAAAAATTGAATAGAGAATTCTCGCGAATTCGGTGGACAATTAAATTGCGTTTTATTTGGATAATAAAATGTTTTATAAAAATAATCCAGTGAATTCTATTTTCTGTTCAATTTTTTTTAATGCAAAGAGCGAAGTACTGGTCACGTCTCAATGAATAATTGCTTTTTAATCTACAGTTTCAGGTGGAGAAAATGAATTCCACGTCTGTAGAATTTTTCTATCACTTCTTACCATTGAATTAATCTTCTCAATTCTCTTGTCGGCTTGTAAATCTTTGAATAAAAATTTTCCAGTTTCTTTGGCACGAGACATGAGACCTTCGTCCAATTCTCCTGAAATCAGGGGCGCTGCTACGCTCGGCTCTGCCCCCTCGAATAAATCACTACTTATGCCCAGTCCTCCAATCAGCGAGTTCTGCGTATTTGTAAAGAAATTTCGAGTTTTCAAATTTTCAGTTAAAAATAGTTTATGGAAATTCGTGCAGCCCGAGAATATTGCAACGCACACAGAAAAAGTCTGCTTGAAAGTTCCGGATAAATAATAATTGTCTCATTTTTAGTCGTTTAATTATAATTATTGACGAAGGTTTAGGATTTATTTTTAATTTGCTGGATTAATTTATTGAGCTACATTTTTCGGTCTGGTTGCAGGTCGAGATTAGTGGATTATTTGAATCAATTCAACATTTACTTACCAATTAAAATTGACGAAATTCTATCAATGACAGATTATTGGGTAAACATGCCACAAAGAAGCAGAGAATTTTAACGATTGTCGAATTCAACTAAAAGCTCTTGTGCGAATGATGGAACGATCTGATGGCTGTGATATTTTTATTTTCAAGTGACTATCGATTTTACAATTATTTACGTATCCTCTCATTTTTTATTGCTATTATTTATCAATTCTTTTCACTTGGCAATGAACGACTGTTTTGAAACTGAGCGAGGCTGGAAAATTGACTAATTTTTGACCGAAGAAATTCCAGTGGGAGATCCCATTTACTCCGCACAATTTTTTTAATCGAATGTTTAAACTACTTTCAGCACTCGATTTGACTAATGGGATGAAGGTTTACAGAGAAATCACGGAAATGACGATGAGAATGCTGCGAAGACTTAGGAATGGATGGGAGTGAAGACGTATGAAAACAAAATCAACAGAAAAATCCAGCGCAAACCAATTGGATTTCATTAAAAAATCAGGTTGTCAATTTTTTTTCCGTCGTTCGCGACTTTTTTGCGCCGAAAATTTTGCTCAGCTGTGCATGCAAGTCCCCGGGAGAGGAACCGCAAGAAGAAGAAATTAGTTCACAGTTCTTGCAAGAAAAATTGAATCAAATGAGTTGTAGAGAACAAAAAAAAATTGTAAAATTATAACTCCCCATAGTTTGACAGCGACACTGCATTTTCTTGAACAAAGTCACGAATTACATCCAACGTAGTCCCTTAATTTGTTGAAGCACATGAAATTTTGCGTTAAGACTGTCTTCAGAAACTGCAATCTCCCGATTTTGAGAAATTAATTTGTCCCATCGACTTATTCTCGACAAAAATTCGAAAGCAACACAAATAAATTGCAGATTAATTATTGAGGATGCCCCGGGGCCTTAAATTCAACACTAAACCCCCACCAAAAATGTAAAAACCCCACAAACTGATTAGCCAATCATATTCAGTAATTCGTTTGTGAGATTACAATTTCTGTCAACGAGGGAGTCATTCAAATAGCACCCAAGCACAATTGACCGGGGCCAGCCCCTCCAAAAATGCTGACGCAGTACTCGAAGCCCCCGAAAGCCTCAATTCAATTAATCAACGGCACCAACCAAAAAAATTTATGCCCCAGATTGTCTATTGACTGTTTTCAAACACAAAATGACGAAAAATTCGAAGAGTGTGAAAGGTCTACCTTGCGGGATGAGCAGGGACTTGGGGGTAGACTTCGTGATCCTCCACCGGCCCCCGAGGTCGGTGGCGCTAGGCAACTGGTGCTCCCGGCTTTCTTCAATCCCAGCAGAGTATTTGCTATACTGGCCTTGACTGCCATCATTCCCTGATTATAACGATTAACGTTTGCCAAATATTGTTAATACATTAACATCCCCACAGAAGCTTAATTAATTCTTTCATATGATTTCCACTGTTGACAACTGCCATCTTCTCCTCCCCCCCCCCCCCACTCATCAACAAAATCTACTGATTTTTTAAATTATCAAACAGGGTTAAAGCAAATGAAAACAAAAATTAAATAAATCTGACATTGTTCATTTCTCAATCTATATTTACATCCTTATCAGTCGATTGTTGAATTGTCAGTGAACGCATTAACTTTAATTATTAACGATCAAACACGAGACTCGGCTTGTTTATTTATCCATTTATTTATTTCAAAAATTAATGCCGCAAATTAATGAAAATTCTCCCTTATCAAAATGACTATTCATAAATAATACCAAATAGTTAAATAAATAAATAAATATATAAATAAATATATAAATAAATCAATAAATAAATAAACCTAGTGCTGCAATCAATCAGCCATTTGAACCTCGAAGAGATCGTAATTGCAGACTTTAATTAAAATGTTTTCTTTTCATTTCATTTCTATGGAAGTGTTTTGTACTATGTGTTCAGTACCTGAACGTTCTCTTCGCAACTGGTTAGTGAAATCTCCGGTCCCACATCACTACCAATGCTCACTGCTGCCTCTGCCTCCTCGACCTCAAAGGCCATTGTCGCCAGGCTCTCCGCGCCACAATTGCCAGACGCCTGGCAACGTACCTCACACTTTTTGTGACAGACCATTCCACAGTCCCGACATTGGACTGCATCTTTCAGCCAGATCTGGGATGACACAAAATGACAATGGTAAATCAAAACTAGACATCATCGAGAGCAAGCTGAGGTGAGATTTATTGTCTGGCTCTCTTTTTGCGTATTTTTATGCCAAACGCCTGGGAGAAATCGGTTTTTTTCTCGCTGTGGACTAAATTTATCTCTTGAATGCTTTTTTGTTCAACAGCTCCTCGCAGCTGAAGTCAATTCTGGGATTTATTCGGTGAGGTCAATGGAATTAATTCGCTTATTCCTGGAGTGTCTTAAAATATTGACAAGGGGTACGTTGACGCCAGGCGAGGAATTTGAAGAACTTTGGGCGTCAATTTTTTTTATGTAATCAGTAGAATTCATTTCAGATTATTATAATTCCAATATTTACCTTTTTCGAGCAAAAATCACAGTGGGTTGCCCGATGAAAATGCGTGCGAATGAAGTCGTGATGTTTTTTATCAGCTGTCTCACTGATATTGGGCACGTGTTTCGGTGTTCCACTCTCTTTTTTTAGGTCAGCGCTTGTGCTCCTCCGCTGCGGCTCACTGGAGACCCAATCGTAGGAGAGAAGAATGTCTCCATAGCAGAGAGTGGGATCAAATCCAGAATATCCCTGGAGTTTGGAATTGAAGCTCGAGGCTGAAAGAAGAAAAATCCAATTTTTATCCCCAAAAAATCCCAGCGAATTCCCTCCTTTGGACCCCAATCCCCGAAAAATTACCTGTATCCGGTGGCAAGAGAGCCTGACACTTCAGATAATGTCCCGTATTATTCGTCGAGCACTGCGCGAGGATGAGTTTAATGGGAGTGTTGATGTACCCAATGATCTTGGGAGACACTTCCCGCCCCCGACACTTGGCCCAGACTCCAATATTCAAGTACTGTAGCTCATTATCAATTTGAAAATTTCTCGTCTCCTCAAAATTAATCAAAGACGCGTAACTCTTTTCTCTCGTTGTCGAGTAGAGATCGCTCAAACCAGGTGCCAGGAAATCGTCACCACTGACAACAGGATTGCTGGAGGTGGAGTGAGTTGAAGTAGTTGAAATTCTTCTGGACGGAGTCTCCGGAATATGAACAAAATCATCAGAAACCTGAAAACTACTCTTTCGTCTTCGGAATAGTTTGATACCGCCGTCGGATTTTTCCGAGCCCTCGAAGTCCCCGGAGTCCCTGAGATCAGAGAATTTCACTTGATTCTCGACATTCAATTCATTTCTTATTTTTTTATCGACATTGATGAGTGTCCGCTCGATCTCTGGCTTCCCCAGGGATTTTTCACTCTCGAATTTTGTGTATCTTCGCTCAACGCGGATGATAAATCTCCGCTGGGCCGCACTCTTCACTAATTTCCCCACTTGTGTCATATTGCAGATCCTCTTCCCATCGACGGACACCAGAATGTCAGATTTTTTCATCTCCGCTATCGCCGCTGGACTCCCGGAGACTATCGTCTCGACGACGACGCAATTCTGGCCGATTTCGGGAATGATTTCCTGCTTGAAGACCACGCCGAGCTGGTGGGAGCTGGGCTTGCTGATTATCAGGTCCAGGACCATGTAGGGAACGCCGCCGTACTGGGTCAGGTACACCCAGGGCGTCGAGTCGATGCTCATGGTGCAGTGGACGTCGACTTGGGACAGCTCCTCCGGTGGGAATGCACTTGGGGGAAGATGGAGTCTGCCTACTTCCAGCAGACTGACCTCCAGGAGACCGGGCGTCAGCTGTGCCGAGACGACCTGAAGCATTTCAATTCCATTTTCACGAACGCAAGTGGAGTACAGTTGTCGTAGCAATTGTTCATTGACAACAACAAATAACGACTTTTTAGATTTTTTTTTTCTTTTCATTTCTAGAAAATTCCGGTCAATATATTTTTTGGTGAAGGCAAATGTGGATTACCTCGGATAAATCAATGTCCTCATCGTTCAGGCGACGGAAGAAGGGCTTATATCGCATTTTATATCTTGGTAATGTGTGTTTTCTTCTGATTGCTCGCCTTATTTGACCTGTAATGAGGGATACGATCTGGGGCTGCAACTGACGTCCCTGAAACTGGGATTGCACCTCCAGCTCGAGTATTGGATCGGAGTAGAAACTCAGGGACCAGTGGGTGTACGGAATTCGAGTGAACTGGAGTCTAGCCCTTCCGCTGACTCTCTTAACTGCAATAGTCAATGTTTAAAATGAGAAATGGCACACTAACAATAGAATTCTCACAGAATTCCAACTACGATTCTTCAGTCATTTATCTCACACACTCATTAATGAATAATAATAATATTTGAGTGTGAATATGAATTGATGAAGATTATCATTTGATTAATTACCTTGAAGTGATAAATAAGCAGTCTTTCCAAGTAACATTTTTACATCTATTGACAGTTGAAAATTGCCAGAGTAATGGAGATCCAACGACAGATCAAGAGTCTCGAGTAATCCGGTGTCTCGATTGATGACAGAATCAGCCACCTCGAGGCCCTTGATCATGGGAAACTGAGTGCCAAGATCTAAGTCACGTAACTGGAACAATGGTAACGTTTAATCAGCAAATTATTCATCAGCGTCCAGGGAAAGGGGAGAATTGAAACATCCAGGGATTTTAATTACCCTCGGAAGCAAATTAAGTGGAACCGTTGGTTTATTAAAAATGACAGTCACGAATTTGCTGTCATTGTAATTACCTGAACACTATCAAACAGCCGGCCAGTTGTGGTTTGCGTGAGCAATTCCTTGAACTCATTATTTAATTTTCTGTACATCCACAGCCTCACACGTTCAGCATTTCTGAGCTCATTGAACAAAAATTGAAGTGTCAGATTAATGGCTAAATTCTCATTGCCCTGGAGATTCTGCCGCCCAGAGGGTCCCCTGTCTTTGCTGATATCCTTGACCAATTCCTCAGGTAATTCGGCTTTTCCATGTGGCGGTGGCTTGCCCGGTGGTGTTGCTGGTGGTGCTGACTCTACGTAAATCTTCAGTATATAAAATTCGACGACTAGGGTACATATGATCCCACAGACGAAGGTAATCACAGCCAGAATGAGCATCAGGAACAAGTCCATAGTAAATGGACATTAAAATTCTTCCTCGATAGACGTTTTATTGGTAATATTATTATTAACTATGGCCTCTCTAGTGGCAAAAATATACAGGATGATTCAATTCGTTCACTCGTCCACTCGTTATCCATCAGTTACACTAGATCGAACTGTTGTTGTCGTGAAATAATAATTCTAGTCGTGATCATTGACTCCTTGTAAATTAATATTTTCATCACTCGAATTTTATTACTGATTATCTGGCGATTACAATCGTTTCACTCGTACATACACAGCAAATTAAAAATGATATATTAACTGGTGATATTGGTTTTATACTCTGAATTGATTTTTTAAACATATGTACAGACGTATTTTCAGTGGAGTTCGGGCAAATGTTCTTCTGTCCTCTGATGAGATACTCTCATTATTGATTTCCGCAGCCATATTGAAGTGTTTGATGCTCGGTGAGGATTGTCCGGCATTAACTCGCGATCTTTGGATTTTTATACGCCCAACTTCGCCGACAACTGGACAGGATTTTTTCTCCCCTGGGAACCTGGAGTTCTTGATTTTTTATTTGGTAATTCGAGAGTTTCAGGGGGAACGACGTTTTCAGGCTCACGCGGGTTTATTTTGACACTCCGGAATTCCACCGCTCGATAGACGAGCAGCGGTGCTCACTGTCCTCCCTTGATCAGCTGATTTTGACAGGGGGCGAGCGGCCAATGAAGTTTTGCGATTGTAAAAAATATTTTGCAGTAAATGAAGAGGATTTTCCGGAGTGAGGAATCGAATTGCGAAGGAATTTTCAATCAGCTTTTACTTGTGGAAATTATTTTGTAGATTTTTCTTCAAAATAATAGCAAGTCTTCAAAAGTTAATGAATTTCCCCTTGGAGAGCTCATTGCAAATTCATCGTATGCTCAAGACCCTGAACAAAAAGGCGATAAAATATTTAATTTTTGATAATTATCACTTGCCATACGTCATCCTTATAAACAAACATAATCTTATCATTTTCAATTGTGCACCCGAGCGCCGCCTGCAGCTGCTGCCAGCCCGAGAGTACCAACATTTCGGAGCTCTCGACAAAGCCCGGGGGACAGGAGAGATCGAGAGAGACAGCTAGGGACCTAGAGCGAAGTGCTAGAGAATCGTTCAGCATACAGTGACATTTCTCCAATCGTCGTCTCTGTACATTCACCTATTGTTGGGTTACAGTGGTATTATTGGTTATATACAGCTCCAGTACATGCACAGACTAGCCAAGTACACAACACAATCGTCGTTGAGACAATAAAAACAATTGTTAGTGGAGTGATGATAAAAGTGGGATTGAAAATGTGTTGTTAGTTTATATTCACAAGAGAATGTTAATGCAGAGGTAATCACTGATCAATACTTGTTCAATGTTTACAAGTTGGCCTTGTCCACTGAAAGCTGGTAGGTGTGACTGAATCTCGCTCCAGATTTACACCAAATAATCACTCTGCTCGATTATTTGCGCTGACATCAGCGAAGTCACTGGATCACTTGCTCTGTATTTTAGGTGGATGAGGGAGGATTTATCAATGAAGTTGGATGATGAGGATACGTAGATCTGACGAGGACTGAGGCTGAGATTTTAGGCGATGGGGTGGATAGAAATAACTTCTATATGGTTCGTCATGTGGACGTGCCTCATGTGGGGCCTCGAACTCGTCCCACAGGTCACGCCGAAGCAAGTGCCATGTGACAAGACCAGGAAGGTATTCACTGACACCTGGGGCATGATCAGCGATGGACCCATGGGCTCCAACTATACTCAGGACTCTCACTGCGAGTGGCTGATTAAAGGTGAGAATTTTTTTCCACCTGGAAATAATCCTCAAAGTGATCACCTAACCCCTTCTCCCCCTCCGCCAATCAACTTTTACATCTTCAATTTATCATTCTTTTACGACATTCATTTATTTCCAGCAAACAACAGCCAACAATTCATAACCCTGAGCTTCAGAACAATGGGCACTGAGTGCAGCTACGATTATGTATTTGTTTATGATGGTGACTCGTTTCGTTCGCCACTGTTGGGTAGTTTTAGTGGTAAAACTGAACCGCAACAAGTCACCTCGTCCTCGGGTTACGTGAGTACATCAGTTTTCTGTCATACGCAATTATACAGTTGCCTCAATGTCGTATAGTTTGCCCAGAGTGAGAACACTGGGCCTGGAAACACTCGATGAACATTCCGGTTATGCAAATCGTGCGTTTTATTACTTCTAGAATGTCGCCAATGACACTTCACTATTTTTCTCTCTTATTCCGAATTCTCGGTTTAGTCCAAACGACGAATGGACGACTCTAATTATTTTCTGGGGTCCTTGAGGCCCTTCAGAATTTTTTTCCCCCTTTTTTTGGAGTGAACTTATGAATGAATTAACTGTTAATTAAAGGAGCTTATGAATTAAGGAAGTTGATACGGGAAGAAAATAAATTATTTGTCATCTTCCAGATGTTGATATTATTGTACAGCGATACAAATTACGTTCTCGACGGCTTTCACGCGGAATTCTCAGTGACTGATTGCCCTAATAATTGCACGAGGCATGGTAAATGCATAAACAATACGTGCGTCTGTGAAAATGACTGGGGTGGGAAGGATTGCTCAAGGGCTCTCTGCCCAAACAACTGTGGCCAAGGAGGTACCTGTGGAATTAAAAGATGCCAATGTAGAAAAGGTTTCTCCGGACAATCTTGTTCGCTTGATTCAGTTCTTCCTGAGGGCAATAAGTAAGTAATTAATGTTAACATCATTACATTTAATCGTTTGTCTTCCGATAAACGGCTGTAGGATCTCGCGAAGTTAGAAGGATTTTTACAAATGCCAGATGCGTTGAATTTTCGCGATGGAAGTTTCAAAAAAATCCCCAGGTCCTCTAATTAATTTGTCTACGTAATTTTTGGTACTTAAATTATTCAGGTGGCACTGGTTGTCGCACTCTGAGGGAGGTATGACCCCTCGAGCAGCTCATTCGGCGGTTTACGACGGCGAAACTGATTCTCTCTATGTTTTTGGAGGTTATGATCTCAATTATGTTCTCGGGGATCTGGAGGTCTACAGGTTCAACACGAGTCAGTGGGAGGACGAGCATGGAAATGTTCTAGGTAAGCCCTGAGGGAATTAATCGAATGTACCAAACAATTTCCCGAAGATCTTCAGTAAAAAAATCCTGGATTTGTGTCCTGCAGAAGGTGCATCAGCGGCGGAATCCCTGGACCCAATGCTAATAGCCAGCGAGCTGGAGCGAATTGGCTCAGGCCCCGAGGAGAAGTACGGCCTGTCGTCGTCGTCCCTTGTCTGGAAGCTCCTCTACAATATAAAGGGCACTGGCACCCTGAGCCTACGGGACCGCGCCACAATGGACTCTACTCAGCACGGCTGGCGCGAGCTGCGAAACACCCCGGAGCATAGTGAGCGCGAGCGCAAGGCCCGGGAGGACCGCGAGGCGGAGGAGAGACGTCGAAAGCAGTCGCGCCTGGTGAGATCCCTCTTCCGAGCCCCCAGGGACACCGAAGACCTCCCCTTCTTCCTCGACAAGCCCCTCCCAACGCAATCGGAGTTCGTCCAGCAGATAATTGACACCAACTCCACCACCGAAATGATCTTCACATCAGAATCCATCACGCCCGTCAACTCCAGCTCAAACGACACCCTAAAACCCAGCCCCAGATACGGCCACGCGGCCTGCAGGTACTCCGGGGGCTTTGTCATCTACGGCGGCAAACTGGCGGACGGTTCTCTCTCCAACGAGCTCTGGCATTACAACGTCGAGACCAAAGCCTGGAGCCAACGCGCCAAAAACTCGGACTTTTATCCACCTCATCTCACCAGGCACACCCTCACCCTCTCCGGTGACAGAATCTACTTGTTCGGTGGAAGTACAGTGGACGGGGAATTCTCCTCGAGTCTCTTCAGCATAAAGCTCGACCTCACCGACACCAACTCATCCTCAGAAAAGTGGAGGAGGGTTCGCCCGAGGGGAGGCAAAGAGCTGGACGTCAGAGTCGTTGCTCACTGCACAGTCTACCACAAAGCAACGAACTCCCTCCTCGTCTACGGGGGAGTTGTCGCCAGTGTCGCGCGGTTCAGTAAACTCTCCGATCGAATGTTCGTCTTTCAATTGGATCGCAAGGTCTGGTCGGAGATTCATTACCCAAGGGAACACCTCCCCGACATTTATGTCCCCAGAGAGCGAGCCTTTCACACCTGCAATATCATTGGCAATTATCTCGTTGTCTTTGGGGGATATTCTCATAGACATAACAAGGAGGAGATCTGCTACGACAATCAGATGTATCTCTACAATCTTGGTTGTCATGTCTGGGTGAGTCACGAGGTCCTCGGTGTCAGTGACAAGGAGTCTGGATATCCTAAGCAACAGGGGGTTTTTGCTCATGCAGCTGATGCCAGAAATGGAAATACACTTTTACTCGTCGGCGGTTATCATGGGAATGTCAATGCTGATTTGCTGGCTTACACTCTACCCCCAATGCTGGCGCCTGGCGATGGAGATTACGTGGAACCTGAGCAGCTGTGCTCCAAGCACAAGAGCTTCACCGAGTGCTCGGCGAATCCGGAGTGCGGCTGGTGCTCAGCTGATGAGATCTGCTATGGTAGAACAATTGGCAGCAATTGCACGACCAATTTACAGACCTCCAGGTGTCCTGGGGTCTGTCCAGTCCTCGGGGACTGTCACTCTTGTTTGATTCATGGTCAACCGGGTGGTGGCTGGGGCACAAATTCCAAAGGGAAGAGCTCAATCTCGAATAAACTGAATCTGGGCACTTGCACTTGGTGTGTTCAGAACGCCCGCTGTCACCACAAAAACGACAACTACGGGGTCTGTGGCTCCAGGGACGACACGTTATCCAGAATTCCCGCTTGGTGGGGCAGCAAAGGTACGGAAATCACGAGAGTCGAGGAGTGCCGGGAGATGGACAAGAGACCTGGCCTGACTTTCCTCAAGTACAAGCCGCCAGTGAACTTCACACAGCCGGATTCAGTGACAATTGTCAATGCAACGACGATTGACTTCAATGTTCCATCGATGCAGGGCGCCAAGACTGAGTCAGCACTTGGTGGGGAGATGATAGCGAGACTCACTGGATTCCTCAGGCCACCGCAGGAGTACTGGATGAGTTCAGCTGAACACTTGAAGATCTGCGTGAGCTACAACAGCGCAACCCTCCGGGTCTCGCGTCACAACAGCTCAAATGACCTAGAGCTCGTGGCGAATTTAACAGCCGAGACTTCTCAATGCATTCCCACCAAATGGCCTGACGGTAGTTACATGAATTTAGAACCGGGACGGTATCTCCTGGACTTCGAGTCCAAGCGAATGGTCACAGCTAACTACGCTTATCCATCGAAGATGGAGATCACTCACAACAGAAAAGGGGATAACGCCAAAGTCTTTACGTTTGAGTACCTCGAGCCTTATCAGAATGGCTCCTGCGATCAGTACAAGAATTGTCTGCATTGCTTGACGGACTCCTCCTGTGGCTGGTGCGACGTGAGCAACAGCTGTCTCTCTAGGGCGTCCAACGAGACCGAAAGCTGCTCAGTGACAATTGATTACGACGACGAGGGGAATCCCATCAACGAGTGGCATTACCTCACCATCACTCCGTCATCTTGCGCCAATTGCTCGAACTACATCTCCTGCGAGTCCTGCGTAACCACCAATCTGTGCGAGTGGTGGACGGAGGAGGCCCGATGCGCGCGAATGGGAAGACTTCCTAATAGCGTCGTCAGCCTCGATGAGTGCCCAATTCCCTGCAGACAAAGATCGAATTGCACTCAGTGTCTTGATGAGCGCGGCAGGTGTGTCTGGTGCGAGGCGACTCAAGAGTGTTTCTCCTTCTCGGTTTACACGTCGGAGTATCAGTTCGGATTGTGCCGAGAGTGGATGGACCAGGCGGGCCTGATGGGAGTGACATCAAGATCTGGCTCGTCGTTAACTGGAAACGATCAGTGCAAATCCTGCAATCGTCACTCAAACTGCACCAGTTGTCTTCACTCACTCAGCTGTGGCTGGTGCTACTCCCTGGACAATCCGATTACCGGGGTCTGTGTGCAGGGGGACTTCAATCGAGCTCACGCCAACTGCAGTCTCATTATTAATGACAATCAGAGTGAGCATCTGAATGAGACACTCAACGAGGATCAAGTCGGTTGGGCTTATGCTCAGTGTCCGGATGTTGACGAGTGTGATCTCGGTCTTCATGACTGCCACAAGGACGCCCAGTGCACAAATACTCATGGGAGCTACAGCTGCCAATGCAAGCGGGGCTTTCACGGCGACGGCAAGGAGAACTGCACCAAGACCTGCTACGAGAAGTGTGTCAATGGCTACTGCAGCGAAGCCCCCGACTACAAATGTGAGTGCAATCTGGGGTGGACGGGGCCCGATTGCCGGACAAATTGCGGCTGTTACAATCACTCCACCTGCGTCAATAGTGTTGGAGTCTGTGACGAGTGTCAGGACTGGACAACCGGCCAATACTGCGAGGAGTGCAAAGCTGGCAGTTATGGGAATGCCACGACTCCCTTGGGGTGCAGAAAGTGCAATTGCAATGAACACGGAGACAAAAACCTGGACTACTGCGATCGGCAGACTGGCAGATGCTTCTGCAAGGACAACACCAAAGGGGAGACTTGCGGAAAGTGTAGGAGAGGTTATTATGGAGATCCTAAGGACGGGGGAATGTGCTATTATGGTTGTATGTCACGGGGAATGCTGAGTGGGGAGGGAAGTGGAAAGCAAGGACTTGGCAGCAGGCACTCTCAGCTGTCCCTCTGGGAGAGTCACTTGGGGGGAAGCCCAACGAGAGAGTGTCTCTGGATTGTCAGCCCCAAGAGTGGACTCTCCTCCGCTAGTCCACCTGCCACTACACTGATCACCCAGAGTGTCATTCAATTCACTATTCATGATGACATCAACGTCAGCTGTCAAGAGAACAGTGTTTACGTTTACGATGGACTACCAGACTTTGTATCCTCCACCAGCAGCCATCAGAGCCAACTGCTGGGTGTCTATTGCACAGAGAGCACTGACTATCCAGTGACAGTGGAGGCAAAATCAGGAATTCTTACTGTTCATTATAAACAGCTGGACGAAGTCGAGGGATTCAACGCCAGCTATGTAGCTATGACCTGTGGCGACACCTGTCCCACGAATCGGGAATGTCGAGGGGGCAATTGTCTGTGCAAAGTTGGCTTTGTTGGGATCAATTGTGACATTGAATTGTGCCCCAATAACTGCACTTCATTGAAGAAACAAGGAGTTTGTGATAAGAGTTATGGACACTGTGTCTGTTCTTCGGGTTTCGGTGGGCGTGATTGTGCAATTAAAATCAAGGATCACCAGCTGGTGTTTACAGAGCTCTTCAATTCAGAATATCTCGCCGATCATTTGGATCATCTGCGCAAAACTCTGCCACGTTTTGGTCACAGTTTGGTGGCAGACAGGCGAGGAAGTTTGTGGATGTTCGGGGGATATTCCCTGAGTCACGGGCCCCTCAATGACATCCGATTATTTGACACCAAGAACAATACTTGGATGCCAGTGACAGTGGAGTCGACCTCAGAGGCGTCAATGCCTCAGGGCCGGTACTTCCACGCCGCCGAGATTGTTCACAGTCGTCAGCAGATCTTCATCTACGGTGGATTGACAATGAAAGAGGAGGGAATCCAGGGACTGTCCAACAATACTCTGAGTGATTTTTGGAAGTTCTCCCTTCAAAATCAACGATGGAGTCTAGTTAAGCAGGAGACAATTCTTAAGGAGGAGCCACCACCACTGGCAGGTCATACACTGACACTCAGGCGAAACGGTGAGTCAGAGAGTTTGATATTAATCGGTGGATTTAGTCCCAAATATGGATATCTGGACAAAGTCTGGGAATTTAATCTGGAAACTGAGATCTGGGAGAGTGTTAAGACATTTGGAAATGGCCCTCTAGGCGTTTACGGGCATACAACAGTTTATCATACAAAATCAGACAGTCTTTACGTATTTGGGGGCTATACTTATGCAGTAAATCGCACCTTCATCTCCAATAAACTCTACGCCTTGAATTATAAATCCTGGACGTGGTCCATTCTTCCGCCATTCGATGACGACTCGAGTGACGGCAGTTCTCTCCCCCAAGCGAGATTTTTACACTCAGCCGTCACCACTGACGAGTACATGGTGATCTTTGGTGGTCGCCAGAATCCCCACAACACCAGTGACTCCCTGATTGCCTACAAATACGCCTGCAATCTCTGGATACGACTGATAACCAAAGACACAGAGATCATTGGTACACCACCACCTCCAGCTTACGCTCACGCAATGACCCACGCCGACCCAGAATTGAATCTTCTGTACGTCGTCGGTGGCTTTGACGGTGGAATAAAGAGTCATGTGACTCAGATAAGCATCCCCGAGGACTTGTGCAGTCTCTGGACGGACAAGAACACCTGCAGAAAGTACTTCGGCTGCTCCTTCTGCGCAGTGACAACAATAGACGGCAAGAACGCCACCTACTGCTTCTCCAATCAATTATTCGGCAATCGTGATGACAAATGTGATATTAATGTCACCCAAGCCCAAAGATCCAACGGCATCTTCTGCAATTCCGAGTGGATGGCGAGCCGAAAGTGCCAGAGCCTGAAGAGCTGCTCGGAGTGCCTGGCCCAGTGGCCCTACTACAAGGACGAGGATCCCGTCTGCAAGTGGTGCATGAATTGTCCCGTGGGGAAATGTATACCAGTGACGAAAGACTGCAATGAATTGAATAAATGTAATAATCTGCCGACCTCGGTGACAGACGTGTCCCAGTGTGGGGAGAGTCAGTGCCCAGCCAGTGACTGTGATAAATGCAATAATTTGGGTGACGACTGCGTCTGGACGCGGCAGATACTGAAAACCCCGGGCTCCGGTTGGAAGCAGACTGCCGAGCCCATCTACGACTGGAACTGCGTATCCAAGAGCCTTGTCGAGAGATCGGATATCAAGATGACAAGTGGAGAATGTGAAAAACGCTGCAGCGACCACAAAGACTGCAGGAGTTGTCTGAAGGCCAGTGGCTCAGAGGGTGGTTGGCACGAGTGCAGGTGGTCAACGCAGATGAACGAGTGTATTTCACCGTCTTATCAGCCTCTCTACTGCGCCGGTGGTGTCTGTGGGCTTGTCCTGAAGAATGCCGACGTTGAACACTGCCCCGAGCCTTGTTCGGTCTTCAAACAATGCAGCACATGCTTGAAACACTCGCACTGCGGCTGGTGTTCACTGGATTCAGCTGAAATAACGGGTCAGGGTATCTGTACTGAGGGCTCTCTGGAGGCACCCACTGATCATCCAGCTGGTGGCACCTGTCAGATGCTGTACAATCAGATGAATCCCTCAACACCAGCGCCAGCCACGACTACTGGTCCTCCTCCACTCCCATCGAACTCCTCGATCAATGAAACTGGTCCGGGTGAGCCTTCCTCGGGTCATAACGAGACTTCAGTTATTTATGCCATCAAGAAACCCGAAGTCTTCTCCTGGCATTACGTCAGGTGTCCACCGGAGAACGAGTGCATCAATGGCCATCACACCTGCTCTCCCAAGAGCGAGAAGTGCTTCGACCTGGAGGAGGGCTTCGAGTGCATGTGCGGAGATGGTTACAAGAACGAGACGGCTCTGCCGTTCAATGAATTCGGCAGGAAAACCTGTGTTCCCATGTGCACTCAGGGCTGCGTCAGGGGCACCTGCGTCGAGCCCAATGTCTGTCGATGTGACTTTGGTTATGTTGGCGCTAATTGCTCGATTCAGTGCCAGTGCAATGGCCACAGCAATTGCGCTGGCCCGGATAAATTGGACGAGTGCTTGGAGTGTCACAATAACACCATGGGGCCACAGTGCGACAAGTGCCAACCACTTTACGTGGGGAATCCCGCGGATAATGGACAATGTGTTCCCTGTTTGGACTACTGCAATGGACACACCAGAATCTGCATTAACGAGAGTATGACTGTCTCCGATCCCAACTCAGTGGACAGGATGTCCATTGAATTGTTGACGAAACAGCTGGTGGAGGGGCCTGTGGCCAAGGCCAAGTGTGTTAATTGTGGGAATAATACGAGGGGCGACAAGTGTGGGGAGTGTGTGGCCGGTTATTTCAGGGGAACTGAGGACTTGAGGGACGTTTGTCGTCAGTGTGAGTGCCATGGGCACGGATTTACCTGTGATCCTGTTACCGGTGAGAAATGCAACTGCGGAAATAATACAGAAAGCGAGCCATCCTGCACACCGGGCCCCAGTAAAGGGACTAATGTTCAGGGAATCCCCTGCTGGAAAGTCCAGTGCAGCAAATGCCGGGAGAACTACGCGGGAACGCCGACAGGGGGACACCAGTGTTACAAGACAGTCACTGTTGACAATAAGATGTGTTTTGATTCGAAGCTCATTGACGAGTGCAAGATGAAGCCGAAGCCGTTGAATCCGGGACAAACAGTGTTTTACATGGTTCAGCCACGATTTATGAACGTTGATATTAGGGTTATGGTGGACGTTACTCAAGGAGCTTTGGATCTGTTCCTGTCCCCCAGGGACGATTCCTTCGTGGTTAACCTGAATTCGTCGACTGGTTATCAGGAGGTGGGACTCGACGAGCGATTCAAGTGGAGGAAGGATCATTATGACAATTGGTTCGACGATCATTTGTCCCATCGAGTGAGAATTGTTGAGTTTCTTCCCAATGAGAGCATCCCAGAAATGAAGTGGAATACTGGGCCTCAGTATGTGGTTATGGAGAGATATGCCGAGGGCTTGGCTACCTTTATCACAATTGAGCACAAGGACACCTTCCTCGTCGTTAGGAATCTGACTAACAGGCTGGTGTTGACACTGCCCCAGGACAAGCACGAACTGGGACAGACCAAGTTTCATATTGCTCTCAGGGCCATTGATACGCCATATCCTGAGATCAATGGACGGGCTGCTTATGGAATGATCTTCTTCAGGCAGGATCAACTCCATATTGATCTCTTTGTGTTCTTCTCAGTGTTCTTCTCCTGCTTTTTTCTCTTTCTCGCCGCCTGTGTCGTCGCTTGGAAGACCAAACAAGCGGCCGATGTCAGGAGAGCCAGGAGGAGACATGTCGTGGAGATGCTGCACATGGCCAAGAGACCTTTCGCATCTGCCACCATTCTTTATGATCGCGATGGCAACGAGTGCTCCACCAGCTCACCACAGAGGAAGGGCAGGAGGAATAAGCTTGTTAATTTTCATAGTGATGTTAGACCTGTTGCTGTTGAGCCTACTGATGATGGCATCGCTGCTGTTGCCACTGTTTTCATCAGGCTACCTGGCGGACCTCATGCTCCTGTCAAGCTCGCACTCGCTAGCTCATTGATTCTACTCACCAGGGTCTATCCCGTTAACAGCCGGGTCTTCCTCAGGCGCAGGAACAGCCATGCCATTAATTGAAGCACTCCGGAGTCCACTCCCAGTCTTCTTCATCGAGTGGGTTCAAGGAAAGTCTGGGAAATCTTTGGAGCTTTTTTCGTAAGTAAAAGAATTAGATTTATTTGTTGAGGCACTGTTGCGAGAACTCCTCGGGGGAACATCACCCGAAGTCTCAGGAGTTTTTATTTTATTCATTTCCTGCTCGTCCTTACGCCAACGAATTTATTCTCCCGTTTCTGCCGTGACCTCTAGAGTTTTACCGATGTTATTCATTTTTTTATTTTATCTTTCCTGCCGGGAGTAAAATAGACGAGTCGGGTGACTTCGTCGAGAAATAATCGGTTCTCCTGGGGATAATATTCTGGTGGAATTTTTTTTGTTTTCATTAAAAGAATCAGACAAAAAAATCTAAATTTTGAGAGAGATTTTTAGCAAAAAATGTCAAAGCCTATTAATTGTTTTAATTAAATAGTTTCTGTTGAAAAAAAAATTGCTAGAGTCGATTGAAAGTCAACGGAATTCTCTGGCAAACGCGACAAATTTTTCTTTCAATTTTTTTGCCCTGCGGAAGATCTTGAGTCTACTTTTGCAATTCACCTCAAGAATTAATATCGACGAGATTTTTTTTTTCTCCACTCCTCTCTTCTATCTGAATTCTCGAAGACACATTTTGTGTAATTAGCATTCCATGACGAGACTGTACGTTTGTATATAAAGATCTGTAATTAGACTAGGAGTTTTTTTTTATGAATAATTTTGTTGAAAATCTTTGAATGTCGCGAGTGAAAGGCGAAATAATCGATTTAATGATAATTCAAGTGCATAATAGGAGCGACTATTGCCGCACAATATGAGTAATAATGAAACAGTATTAACGACAAACTGTGCGAATTTATATAAATCTTGGAATTAATTGTACAATTCGTAAATAATCACAAGTTCCTGGGGAAATTGTTTAACTGAATGGCTGCCAATTGAATAAATTGGCGTAGTCTCATTTATGATATTATAAAATTGGTGAAATGTTGACAAATAATTTGAGAATAAATAGATTTATATTGGAGGTACGAATATATTTGTACATAAATTGGATGCACTCAAAATTAATCATCCGAGCAGAGGAAAAAAGAGTGCTCTCAAACGAGTTGTCAAATGACTCTCGATTGTAAAAATTTCTTCGAGAAAATCTTGACGGGGGGAGAATTTTTTTTTGTCAACAACTAAATCTACTTTTGCAACAATTCTCCTGACTCCTTTGAGAGTTATTTCCACTCCTCGTGGGGTGATTAACGAGTTCTCTTGGTCCTGGACCCAATCAATATTTTTTGATTTTCTTTTTTTGTATGAAAATCATTATTTACACAATTGTTCATCGTCCAGGATTGCGAAAAGACGTTTTAATCTGTAAATAAACGTTCGTGATAAATTGTTGAACAGCTGAGCCCTGCATTCATGACAAATAAATTTGTCCCCAAGTGACAAAAGAAGTATTGACAATTCATTGAAGATATTATTCTGAAGATATTACCGATAGTGAGTGTGATCAATGCTCTTGAAAAAATTGTCTCACTAAATAATTGCGAATCCACTGGTTTTTGGATATCCCTAGATAACTAGACTTGGGGGAATTTTAATTGGGCTTCGACGACTGTCTCGACCTCGAATATTTCTTTGCATTGTAAATGATTTGTCAAATAATTGTGTACAGAGGGAATTTGTTTATGTGGCCAATGGATTTTGCCCACTCGAGTGGTGATTTATATTGATATAATGAAACTTATTAAACCAGTTGTAGTTGGATAATCCGAGGGAAGGCATTTGTGTATAAAATAATGATGATATTGTATTTATATGGATGTAATGCTTGATTATTGATAACTGCTGTACAGATCTGAACTCTGGATATTTTATAAATATTTTATATCGTAGATCCTTCATTCGAACAGAATCTTCCATTCAACGTAAAATCACTCAGCGTTTGTGCTTGTTAAGTAGGTGGAAATTAATTGATAAGAGGTCTAAAATGAAATCTATATAACGTCATTATTCCATTAACGACTGCAGTTATTGTGGATAATAGGTGAAATTTTACGAAATTATTAATGAGGTTGTACGAACATTAATTACATAGTGCAATGTACGAGGGAATTTTATTTAATAAATATATTAAAATTTGTGAGTATGTTTATCTCGTCAATATAATAACGAATAAATCAGGGAAAACCTCTAATGATCCTTGGGGTCTAGGCTACCGTTCAACGGTTTACGAGAGATTAAAAATCCAATGCCCGGTTTCGAGCCCGCGCAATGCCGCCCGCCGTCCGGCCGTGCTCTCTAACCACTCCGGCCATCCTCGTCGGCCTCAATCCACTACCGACTAATTTCTATTTATTTCAGGAGTCTCCAGGTTTTTTTTTTTAACTTAAAAAAATAATTCATGACAAATTCCGGCAATTTTCGACAAAGAAATTTTTATTCTTTATTAACATTAATTTGTTAATTACCACTAACCGGTTAATTTTAAGACACAATTTTTTTTAATAAGTCCAGGTTTTTTTTGGTCTTATCAAAATTTTTTATTTCTAAGTTTTTTTGATTTTGTCGGTTCCTTTTTGGGATCAATCCCCGGGTTTCTCCCTCGACGTTATAAAGAGAGAGGTAATTATATTTATTATACCACCCGCTGGGGGTTCCCCTGGCAACGGCGCCGGTCACAATAAAAACACATGTGGCGCAAACAGTGAAAACCGAGCGAGAGTGAAACGTAAATTCGTCACTCCCCCGACAAATCAATTCCTCAATTTTCCCCATTAATCTTCCTCTCACCACCTCCATCAATCCCTAACTCTCAAAATGCGGTTTAAAATAGCAAAATGGAACAACGCAAGTGGCCACAAGAAGATAGTGACGTGTGTGGCTTGGAATTCCTCGGAGGAGATTTATTCCACAGGGTAAGCCTCCCTTATCAACCGGACTCCTAATTTAATAACAAACGATAATAAAAAAAAATCTAATTAATCTGTCCTGGCCATTGTTTTCTCCCCACGAACTCTCGGGACCTCCACGAACTGCCAACGACACCCCAGCGAGGATCACCAGCTGATCTGCTGGCACCTGGAGGGTGGGACAGCCCAGCCATCTCCAGTGGCCCAGTTCCCCGATGACTTTAACCCTACGGACATGCAGTGGCACCCGCGCTCCGTCCAGAACCAGGGTACCAGCATGATGAAGCAATCTCTGGACATCTTGCTGATAACAACAGCAGACGGACGCTTTCACTTTGTCAACAAAACCGGTAGGATCGAGAAGAGCGTCGAGGCGCACACGGGGGCAGCCCTCTCCGGCAAATGGAGCTACGATGGTTCAGCTCTGCTGACATCTGGCGAGGATGGAAGCATAAAAATCTGGTCGCGCAGTGGAATGCTACGATCAACAATAGTCCGCGGCTCCCTGCCAGTACTGGCAATCAGCTGGAGTCCCGACTGCTCAATGATCCTATTCTCCCAGGGCTCCCAGCTCGCCATTCAATCCCTGAACTCCAACTCAAAGCCCCGCAAGTGGTTTGCCCACGAGAGTCTCGTTCTCGTTGTCTCCTGGAGTCGCAGCAATGGACTGATCATCTCTGGTGGTGAGGACTGTCGCTACAAACTCTGGGACAGCAGTGGATGTCAACTGTACAGCAGTGGTGTTGCTGAGTATCCAATTACATCAGCTAATTGGGCACTCAATGGCAATTACTTTGCCATTGGCTCCTACAATACCATCAAACTCTGCGACAAGACTGGGTGGTCTCATTCACTCGAGAAAATTAACACCGGAAGTATTTACTGCATCTCTTGGTCCAATGACAGCACTCAAGTGGCCATGGCATGCGGAAATGGAAGTGTCTTAACTGCTCATGTCATTGATAGGAGACTTGAGTGGAGTAATTATGAGGCAACTCTGGTGAGAAGGAAGACCATTGAAGTCCGGGAGGTGGGCAATTCAGTTCTGGAGACGCTGGAGATTGCCGATCGAGTCGTTCATTTTGAATTTGCCTTTCGACATCTTGTCGTTGTCACACCAAGCCAGTGTCATGTCTATTCCATCAACAACTGGAATACACCGGCCATTTTTGAGCTCAAGAATGCGGCCATCTCGGCCGTTCTCCTCGCGGATAAGTAAGATTTTTCTTTAATTTTCCGTGCTCGGGTGAATTGGATTCTCATCGGCTTCCTGAACCAAAAATTTCCCTGGAAAAACTCTAGAATTGGCGGTCGAGCTTGCGGCAAGCTTGACATTCGCGGATCGGATGGAGAATTTCTTCGGGAAAGTCACGGAAAACGGAGAATTTAGCTCGGATTTTTTTTCCAGACACTTCGCACTTATCGAGTGGAACTCCCTGACGCTCTACAGCTATCAAGGACGACTGCTGAGTGTCCCCAAGTGGAAGGGCATGAGTCAGGAGCCTCTCTACCCTCCCTGCATCGCTCTCTGCTCGGACACTCTAGTCGTTCGCGACCAGACTAACGAGAAATTACTCCACATCCTGGAGATATCGAATAACAAGCCTGCGGTTGAGGCTCAGCCACATCTTCATGTTAACGCAATCGCCGAAATAGCAATTAATTGCATCGGCGGTCTGAATGATCGACAGTTGGCTTTTATCGATGTCAATCGAGATTTGTATCTCGTCACTGTGAGAACCAGTGGATTCGGCCGGGTTTGCAAAATAGGTAAACCCCCGGAGGCCTCTCCTCCCCCCAAACAATATTTTTTACATCATTTCTTTATAATTACTAATTGCGAATTGCTTTTCTAATTCCATCTCTCAATAGTTAATTTATTTTTATCAATTCTGCGGCACTTCCTTTGCACATTTGCCGCGGCAATTTTTTTTCTCGCTCGTCTCTTCGTTTTAATATTTTTGTCAATCATTCGATCAATGACTCGGTCTGAATTTTTAGCCGCGATGGCACAGAGCATCGCCTGGGCGTCAGACGCCAATGTCTTAGCCGCAATGTTAGACGCGTCGTTGTCAGTCTGGCTGTGCCCCAATTGCGTTCATTACAGTGACCGAAAAGTCATCAGGCGAACGAGAATTGATAAAGAAAACAGGTAAATTTAATTCAAATAAATGATTATTATTCTCTCGTGGATGAGGTCGCTGGGCGATCCTCGAGGACTTGGACCTCCCCTAGACCCCACGAGTGGGCGGGATTTTATCTCCCCGAATTTGCAAAATATCTGCGAACTTACGGTATCATCATCATACACTGAATAAGCCAGTCCTGGTCGTCAGGGAGAGACCTGTCGAGAGGGTGGAGGGAGCCGGGGGTAACTAGAGACAGTGCTAATTATTTTAGGCTGATTACAAACGTTTGACGGAGATTTTGGGGGAGGAATTTAATTTTCTGCGGAGGGAATTCCCCACTCCCTCGACAGGTAGCCAATGAACAGCTGGCGATTGTCTTGATTTATTTATTTATTCATTTATTTCAAGTGAATTTGGAAAGCAACCGAGTATCGTAAGTGTCCAGAATGGAATGGTGACAGTGAGACGTGGAGATGGAGCTCTAGTAGCCACAGCATTTTACACATTTTTCACGAGTTTACATAAACACATTACGCGAGATAAATGGCAGGAGGCGCTGTCGCTATGTAGAATTGCCCAGAACGAGATTCTCTGGACTTGTATGGCAGTTATGGCGACTGAGGGAAAGCAGTTGGAGGCAGCTGAGGAGGCGTACGCGGCAATCGAGAGATACGACAAAGTGGATTACATCCAGAGGATCAAGAAGTTGTCGAATAAAACGGAAAAGTCAGCGGAGATGTCACTCCTCGCTGGTGACTTGCTGGGGGCGGAGGGAATTTTATTGCAGAATGGACTAATCAGCGAGGCCATTCGCGTCAATATACAGATGTACAATTGGAGCCGAGCTCTGGAGCTGGCGACTAGGCACAAGAAATTGGTGGAGGAGGTCCTGGACGCCAGGAGTTCGTACCTGAGGGTCTTGGAGAAGGCCGAGACCAGTCCTAGTTATCTAGCGTTGATGCCTAAGCCCAACAAGACTAACCCTGAGGTAGTTTTTTTTTATTAAAAATCTCCTCCAGTCGTTAATCGATTAAATAATTTTTTTAGACTCCCGAACCCAAGGGGAGGGATCAGGAGCAGCTGGAGATGGACGAGCTCGTCGACGAAACCACCGTTTTCTAGGCAAATACTGGGGGAATTGGATAAATACTTTGTAAATATTCCGGAGGAAGTGAGGAAGGTAGAGGACAATCTTTTAGACATGCACTGCCGAGTCCATTGGGAGACAATTCCACTGGAGAACTGGTAATAAATATTTAAATACAACAGTGGAATCACTTGAAACAAATGTATTATAAAATAATTTTCCAATTTGTTACATTAATAAACGCATTATATTATTGTAAATTGCATTAGTTCAGATCTAGACATCAAAGTTCATCAACTGATCAGGGATCTCAAAAAAATCGCAATCAGTCCCACTACTAATGTACAAATCACCAGTAGAATCACTAGATTCCGCTCTTGCCAGGTCGGCTCTTCAGTTGGCGGCCGATATTTCGTCGCTAAAGTGCTCTGAAATGAAAAATAATTTTCAATTAATTAAAAAAAATCATTCGATCGAATGCAATAACCCGGGAAAATTGCGCAATTGTTTTTTTTATCATTTAAACAATCGACCGAACGCACCCAGCCGCCGTTAGCCTGGATCCAAGTGGCCAGGTCCTCCTCAAGAATTTCTGTCATGGCCCGCTGAATCGAGGGAATGAACTGCGGCCGATCCTGCCGAACGCAGTCGACGGCTATGGCCCCGGCCACTGCATACAGAGCAATGATCTTACTCCAGGTCATCTCCCCGAACCTCAGCATCTCACGGGCGACGTCGTGAAGGGCCTCGGACGCCGTCTGCTCGGACGAGAACGCCCCACATCCCACCTGTCTTCCGATCCTCGTGAATAGGCTCGGGTGCATCTTCTCGAGCTCGACCCCGAGGGCTATCAGTTCAGGACAGACCTCAGTGATTACGGTTGAGCAAGTGGCAGACAGCGCACTCCTCATTCGCTTCAGTCCCAGCTTGCGCTGGAATATTCCCGATCGCTTCAGACGATTTCTTATGTATTGACCGCACAAAGACGAGCCCTAGGACAAATGAAAGAATTTATTTCTCACTCTTCATTCTATAAATTATTAATTATTTATTTAATTATTCCGTTGACGGATTTTGTAGAGAATGCCCTCGGCTCGGGTTCTCTAATTTTCATTGGTTCTATTCTCAAAAAAAAAATAGGAAAAGGGAAAAATGAGGGGCTTTTTCAATTTTGTTTGCTTTAGTTGTCTATCAGTCAATCAATCAATCAATCAATCAATCAATTTACGATGGATGTGCGAACCTGAGCGACAATGAGCTCCAGCGACGCAGATACCGATCTCCACCCGATCGTATGAGAAATCCTCCTCGAGACGGCGTCGCTGACGTTACTGAGGCGTCTCCTCGCGGAGCCGACGACCTGGAGGGAGTCCACAGATGACCCAATAGCCGCTAAATTCTGCTGGAGAGTGAGTGCTATACTTCCTCGCCGCGACGCCAGGTGAACTCCGTTTTCCTCGAGTCTTTTAGTTGACATTATGGAGATCGTTCTAATTAATCAAATTTTTTTTCCCCGCCGGAGAAAAATCCTCACGCTATCATTATCCGGTGGAATGAATTCCGCAGTGGCCGGCACGGCTCCCAGAGCTGTCACCATCCTGACCCTGAGGCACTGGCTTCAGAGAAAAAAATTCTGGGGAGAGAAGAATCTCTTTAATTCAGGTAAAATCCAATTTTTAATTTTCGGGATTTGTCGATTTTTTTAGGGGAAAATTCGTTGAAGGAGTCACTTGAGGTCTTGAAGAGAATGAGACCTCGAGGAACTGCTTGTCATGGTCACGGGTTCTATTATCATGCGTGACAGTTGATTCGCGTGCAATTATTGAGACAGGCGACGAGGGAAATTTCAATCGGAAACCTCTCGAAGTCTTCAATGGAGACAGCGAACCCCGCGAAGAACTCGCGTCAATGGAAAAACAAAAATTATTCCCCTGAAAATTCGTCGCGTATTTTTTCCGCGGCTCTTGAAGTGAAACTGGCGGACTAAAAACGCGGATTTACATTAATGAACCTTTCGGAATTATCGCCACAACCTTCGTCATTATCGTCATGTGGAAGGTGGCAAGACCACTGTCGTCATTGGCCATTCAATTTCTCTTTATACTCAGTTTTTGTTCGACAAACAATTGCACAGACACACGTGGCTATCCATCCGCCAGTGTTTTTACAATCGATGACGGCGGCTAATGATCGATTGTTGGCCCCACATTGACTCTGTTGAAAAGATCCTCTTACGACTGACTCATAATACTTCCCTAGAATGTGTAATAGCTTGTCCCAGCTGGCTCTTTAAACTAGTTAATATCAAACCGCAACCGTGACCCATTTTAATTGCCATTTTCTTTTTTTTTTGTAGTCAAGTAAAGCTCACACTCTGTCCTCAGTCGTTCTCGGGAGCTCCAGTCAATTTAAGAGTCGAAAGGCCCAATTTAAGACTTGAAGGCCCAATTTAGGATTCAAAGGGCCCCGTTTAAGCCAGTGAGGCCCAATTAATACTTTAAAGGCTCAATTTGAGACACTACCAGTCAATTTAAGACCTGCCAGGCCCAATTTAAGACTTGAAAGGCCCAATTTAGGATTCAAAGGGCCCCATTTGAGCCACTGAGGCCCAATTAATACTTTAAAGGCTCAATTTGAGACACTGCCTGTCAATTTAAGACCTGCAAGGCCCAATTTAAGACACTAAGGCCCAATTTATGTTGTTAGCCTTCCCCCAGAGCTTTTACAATCGATGAAAAAGGCTAACAATCAATTGTTGGCCCAAAATTGAGTTTGTTTAAAAAATCCTCTTACCACTGACTCATAATACTTCCCTAGAATGTGTAATAGCTTCTCTCAACTGGCTCTTTAAACTTGTCAATATCAAACCGCAACCGTGACCCATTTTGATTGCCATTCTCACTTTTTTTTTTTGGTAGTCACGTAAATCTCGCACTCTGCCCTCAGTCGTTCTCGGGAGCTTCGGATTTTTTTTTCACCAAGTTCTTGGTTTTATTTCGATAAACTAAACGTCTGATATCACTCGATTTATCCCATTCTTTACATTTTTTAAGAATTAAATACGAAATGATTTCTAATGAATTTAAAAAAAATTGTTTAGTCTCGAAAAATATTTGAACTACAAAAAGAATTGACGATGACTTCCGGAAGGGGATAAAAACCGTTTTATTGTCGACAGTAAAAAACACAAGAACTGACTAACAAAGTCTTAAATTTTTAAAATACGTTCGAGAGGTCTCCGATGATTTTTGGAATTTTTATAAAATTCCACTGCGAAATAAATTATTTCTCGGTCTACAGCCACTCGTTGGCGTCGCGACGAGGCATTTCGATCACCAGGAAGTAAATTCCATCACCACCGGGAGGAAAATGCAAGTAAAATTAACGAAGAATGCCGCGATAAACAATCGAGCCATTCTCCGGGATAATAAATTGTTGTTTACGTGTTGACAAATCGAAGAATGAGGAATTATTTAATTCAATTCAATAACGACATTATCGTAAACATGAAATAAAAAATCACTGAATTAGTTCAATTAATACTGACAGCAATTCAACATTTGCATGACAAGCCATAATATTCAAATAAATAAATTAATTAAAATTTATTCAAATGAATTCCTCGCAGGAGTCCTCAGTACCTTCGAACGCCTTTGCCCACTCGATAATTACCCCACCATTGGAAGCCGATACTCAAAATGATAATAAATTGCCAATAAATTTTTTTTATCTAAAAAAATCATCAAATGACACTTTTGCACTCTAACGGCAGATCGCGACTGTTTAATTTTTGTTTGCACTACAAAAATTCCGGAAATATCCATTAGTTAATGGACAAATAAAAATTTATTAAAAATAATTGTCTTACGCATTTTCCCAGTGTTTACCAGCCGAATAAACCATAACTGAATGATTATTATTATCTCATTATGAATAACTCGAAAATTGGATATAAAAAATTTAAATAAACGGACAATTAAATTCAACGAGCGCCCACCTCGCGCACTGAATTCTCCAAAGAGCAATGAAAATTGGAGAAAGATAAAGTGGAGCAAGGAGAGAGAATGGAGTGAAAACTTTTGTTAAATAATAGGGAATAAATTTTACACGAGGTGACTAGTCCGCGCAATGTTTAAGCGTCAACTGGCGAGAGAAGTAAAGTCATTGCCGGCGTTGAGAATGACTCTGAGGCATACGTGGCGGGACTAGTGACTCTGGACGATGTTGTTTGCGCTCTCAGCTACCGCTATCGAGAGCCAGGTTTAGTATAATATGTGCACTCGTATTTGGTGAACGCGGTTAACACATAAAATTACACAATAATGCCTCTCGAGCATACATAAAAGGTGCCGGCATTTGTGTTGGATAATTTTGTTTTATCGGTTTGCTTAGCACTTGAGATTACCAGTCGAAAGAATTATGTATTAACGTTTGTAATGACTTGAAGAAAAAAAAATCCAGTTAAAACGTTAAGGCCCAAATTTAAGACGTTAAGGCCCAATTTAAGACGTTAATGCCCAAAGTCTAAACATCTCATTTAAACCCTCAAGTCCCAAATTAGATTTTGGAGGACACAATTTAAGACACTACGTCCCAATTTAATACGCGAAAGGCCCAGTTTAATACACCAAAGCCCCATTTAAGCTTCGGAAGGCCCAAATTAAGACATTAAGTCCCTCTTTAAGACCTCAAGGTCTAAACTAACTTTTCATCTAAACTAACTTTTCACATAATTTTTCATCAGAGTAATCAATCTAGACTCGGATATTCAATAGTTCAGAGATTGGATTTCATTCGGTGTCTTTGTGAAATTTTAACGATGGATATTCGGTCTACATCTGTAATTACACCGGATTAATTGTAAAGTATTACGAAAATCCATTGAAACTGGAAGCCCTGCTATTCCCGGTAACGAGCAAAAAATCCGTAATTAATTCGTAATTGCTCCGTGCAGTCCGTTAAAATTAGGCCGTTGAGCGTCGTCATTAGCGCATTAAAAATTTGCCGACTTGACGTAAATGAACGAAAACAATTTGCGACTGTCCGCATAAATCGAGTGATAATAATTGTTATAAAATCGCGATCTGACGTAAATAATTAACAATTTCCTCCCAATACCTTAAAAGCTCCAATAAATTTTCATTTATTGACTAGTAATTTTTTAAATTAACAACAATACCAAATACTTCGCGAATTCTGCACTTTTTTCCCCTGAATCGACATTACGAAATGTTTATCCTATATAATAAGAGAGGCATCGGGAGTCTCGAATGAGCACTCGAATAACAACTCGAATGCTAATCGATTTCATGGAAGTCAAAGTGGCATGTGAATTAAGAATTTTCGGCCCGAAATACATGACAAAATTTCGCTGATGATGTCGATGAGCTGCACCAGATTCTGCACTTTTTGACAAAAATCAAATTCTGAGAAATATGGAAAGGCTATAGCCTTTCCATTTTTTTCAAAATTTGACTTTTCGTAAAAAGTGCAGAATCTGGTTGAGCTCCTCGAGATCTTTCGAACGCAATTAATTTTACGTCGATCGGCCCATTAGTTCCCGAGATATAAGCGATTAATCACACCTAGTGACTTTGATTAATCGCTTATATCTCGGGAACTAATGGGCTGATCGACGTAAAATTAATTGCGTTCGAAAGATCTCGCGGAGCTGAACCAGATTCTGCACTTTTTAGGGAAAGTCAAATTTTGAGAAAAACGGAAAGGCTATAGCCTTTCCATTTTTCTCAAAATTTGACTTTTGTC